>KE159400.1:26234-41297 GCA_000411055.1 Leavenworthia alabamica
ATTATACAGCAGAACCAAAAACACTTACAAATTCACTACTTCAGTGAAAATCCCAAATATATTCCACAAATAATTATAGGGAAATTAAATTCTGAAAATTAACTCGCAAGTCCAGATTAACTTATCAACAATAGTGGGTGAAAAAAAAGTAACTGGTGGGTGGGTCCATTAGGCTCGGATCCGATTGATTCGATTGGATAGTCAACGCCAAGAGGAAACAGTAAGTATTGGTACATTGTTCCAAGCCAAGGTGATGAAACCTGGCTCCGATTCAACTAGTGAATACAATGTGCTATAATTGTAGTTCCATAGAAGCAACTTTGCTTGGCTAACCGCATAATTGCTTGGTTTAACCGGCTCAAAACCGGCTCTCTCCATCAATACTCTCCATTGTTCTTTCTCTTCCATTCTCCCTGACCGGATTCCCGGTTTACCATTATTATCGGTACGGACCAAATCTGATATCCTCCTCCCGAACAACACTCTCTCCACTCTCAGCCTTTCTTTTGATTCACGCTCCAAATTCGGTTCGAGCGATTCAAATACCGCAGAATAAAACCGGAGAGAGTTTTTAACCCGGTTTGCGAATTCAACCCGGTTTAAACTCACTTCGTATTCACCAAGAGTAACAATTCTTGGGTTTAGCGATCTAGCTAACCGGAGTGCAGTATCAACAACAGTCGTCGTCGCCGTTTCATCAAGAAGCTTATAAAGTTCCAGCATGAAATTCACAGCAAGAACCTCATCCGGGTCAACCCGAAAACTCGACCCGTTTAGTAAATGAATCGGAGTAAGAACCGGGTAAAATTCAAAATTAAGATCCAAAAGCGTGGCGAAATCACGGAGACGGTTTCCAGTAGCAAACAGAGATGGACCCGGTAATTCACCGAGAGATGGAGCAGGTATACCCGAAATTTTAATTCGAGTTGGTTTTCCAGAAGCTCGGGTCGCTAACGCTTGTAAAAGAGCAGCCCATTGAATACCTTGAAAAATCCCAAAATCGACGATGTGAATGTTGCTGGATTGATGTGTAGCTTCGAGAATCGCTTGATTCGCCGTTAAATGAGCGAATTTGGAGTAAGGACAAGCGTCGTTTAAGGTTTTGTAAGCGAGGATGAAGTCTTCCAGCGATGACGACGACGATTCTGTTGGAGATAATTTGTTTGATAGAGCTTCCGTGAAGTAGAATCCAACTCTCTCAGTCGGGTCACCTAACTGGGATACGGATTCTCTTATCTGAATCAGTGTTTCCTGTTTGATTTCCGGGTTTTTTGCATAGTCGTGGATAGCTTTTAAAACAGGACGGTCTAAGTCAAAATCCGGCTGCAACGACGGTGGTGGAGGCGGAGGATGTTGTGGTGATGCGGCCCACATAGAGATGGAAACCGGAGGTTGTGAGTGTTGATTCGCTGTGTTATCCTTGTTGACTCCGTTGAGAAACGACGTAGGATCAGTGAGTCGACTCGGAAATGATACGAATGAATCGTGACCGTACGGTGGGAAGTCTTGATTGGTCTGTAACGCATCTCCACCGTTGATTAAGCTCTCCATCCACTCGTCAGAATCAAACTCTCCATCAGAAAACTTTAACCCGTCAGAAGGGACGACGTTTTGATGCTCCAAGTGTGGGAACTGAAAAACCGAGTCATTGGTCACTTGAAACGGGTCGGAGAAACCCGAACCGGGAAGAGTATATCCAAAGGATTGATTAGGCCAAGGATTTTGGTGTTCTTCTTGTTGCTGCTCTTGTTCTTGTTGTTGCTTTTGTTTGATAAGTTGTTGAGCTATAGCCATTAAGTTTCCACTGTCGGTACACATGTACGCCATTCTCCGGCTAGCTTTTTCCGGCGATGGAGGCGTTTCTAGTGTCTGTCTTGTGGTGGTGATTGAGTAAGGCTCAGAGAGAGATTTTAGTAGAGAAAGGGAGAGGGAGAGAGCCAACGGTCAGCTCTTATAACCATGATTTTGTATTTTTCATAAAATCAAATATTTTCAGAAACTCAAATAGTTAATGTGTAAAAGAGTAAAAAAACTATATTTCTCTTTCGTAGGACCCACAGGCACGATGACGTCATCTATCAGTAGTTACGTATCGAAGAGTGTGACATCATCTGCACCGTTAGATTTCGGTTCGTAGAATCAGATCAATGGCTTTGCTGAATGATGAATGTGACACGTCGACAACTGTCTTCTGCTACTTGTCACCTGCATGTCGCCTGCAACTTTTTGTCTTTATTTAATTAAGACTTATTATTATAAAAGGTAATAACTCTGACAAATATAAAGAAGTAAAACTAGAAACAGAAAAAATAAGCAGAACACGTAAAAGATTGATGTGAGAAAAGTAAAAAAAGGATAGGTTAATTTTATATTATAGTTTTGTGCTTTCAAGCCGCAAAGGTCATCTTAAGTTTCAACAAAGCTGTCTTGTTTCTTAACAACCAAAGGGGGTAGTTGAATTTTACTGGGCTAACTAAACCGGCTAACAAATAACAACGAATTGGTTTAGTTTCATTTACTTCTGAAAAACACTTGACTAAAAAAACACAAGGAAAACATATTTAAAAGTAGAGTGATATACATGTTTTATTTGTATACGTATGTATGTATTAATCTGAACGTTATAGTTTAGGAGGACGGCTTGTGGGCCCGTAAGTAGGGCCATGCAAAGAAGCAAAAGCGATTGGTGGCGGGGCCCACAAGTATTCGTTGAACCGATCTTTGACGAAGAAATGCCGCAGCCGGATTGCTATACATTACCTAAATTATTAGAAATACCTAAAAACTTCTCAACACATTCAAGAAACAAGAAACGAGTTCAAAGAGGAATATAGATTATCAAATCTTTCAATATCAAAACCAAGTTTTATCATTCATGAACGACGTACGATACGAACAACAGTTTACTTGGAGCTTAAAATTAGCATATTTGTGGTTTGAGTCCGAAACTACTTGTAATTTTTTATAACTAAAGCTTTAAAATATAGAAGAAGAAAAAAAAACAAATAGAGAAACAAAAAGCACATGGGAACGACACTTACTTGACTCTTGAGACATCACTCTTTTAATTTCATCGTTGTATCCGCGTCAAAAGGCTTACTTCCACTACTTTGTTTAATAAATTAACGGGACCCTAAATTAACTAACTAAATAACATTACTAAACATGGCATATAGTCTCTGGTCTAAATCTACTTTAATTTTCACTTTTAACATTTTTACTAATAAGTGACATGGACTGTTCTAAATCCGCAATGATTTCACCAAGTGACCACATTGGCATACATAGAAGGAGAATGAAAAATATGATATTTGAAAAGGACTTGTCTTTAAAAATAGCAATGCCACTTTAGTATTTCTCCATTGTAACTATCTGCAAGTGGGACTTGGAGAGCGAAGAGAAGTGAGAGTTAGTGGTGTGTGAAAGGGACATAAGTAAAAAAATATGAAAGGGTTTGATTTGTCTTTTCTTTATCTCCAAGTCATCGGTGGGGTATTGTCTCTATAACCAAAGAGTGGCATCGAGTCATCACTAAGAAAGTCTCTTTATATGTTTACCAAATTTGTCACATTTTATCATATATTACATTAATTTTCATTTCAACTCTTACCGACCTATATTTATCCATTTTTTTGTCACAAAACGTATAATTTGAAATTTTTTATCGACAAAGTCCCTATCTGAATACTCAACTCTTGTACCCTTTTATTGACCAGCTAACTCATTTTGTCGTCCAGATTTTAATTAATTAATCAGTCCTCTGTGCATTCGTTTTGGACTCTACACTTTATCATACGTTAACCCTCGGTTCTGGCATGTGAGAAACTCTACAGCCCATGGGCTTATTTTTTTTTATCCTCTACAGCTAATGGAAAATTTTATCTCAATGGGCCTATTTTATTTTCATTATCACCAAGAAGATATATGACAGAAAAAAAACCTACTTCAAACTAAACAATTTTGAAAGTGTATTTTTTTTACATAAACTAATTATTAGTGTTTCATGCTATATGAATTATATATAAATTTAAATTTCATACATGAACTTTAAGATTACCTTAAAAAACTGATATTGCCTCTATAAACGTTAGTCAACCGTTAATTAATCTGACTAAATATAAAACGTGGCAGCTTATGTGTTAAAACCGATTAATAATTGAAACTACGTCGTTTTAGTTAATGAAGAGATTAAAAAAAATGAAAACGACATCGTTTTGAATTGGGGAAAAAATTAAATTTAAGTCATCAATTTTTCTTCTTCAACTTGGTGATTCAAGTCGTTTTCTCTTTGGCGATTCAACTCCGAAGTGATTCAACTTCAAATCGAGTTCACAACTTCGATTTCGAATACGAAAATGAGTTCACAACTTCGATTTCGATTTTGGTTCTCATTTGTAATTTCGGATGTTTGGATCTCGTTTTGATTTTTTTGTTATTTTTGTTCTTACAGTTCTGTTAATTTCAATATATAGTTTGGTGGGTTTTGGATGAGAAATCATAATGGAGATTTGGGTTATGTTGAAGGAGATGTGAAAGAATTGACATGTAAATCCGAAGAATTCTTTAGAATATTGAGTGATGAGTTTGAAGACTTATATGGTCAATTGTTGTGGTATCGGCTACCTTTTGAGGATTGTCATGAACGAAAGAGTTTATCTGATGGTAGATTGAGCTTTAAGAAGATGTGTGAAGCAGCTGAATGGACAAGACAAATCGATATTTTTATGGTTGACTCGAGTAAGTATGCAAACGATGTGGTAGTTGATCAGGCATGTGAGGAAGAGATCAGAGTTGAAAACGTAGTTGCTTCGTTTGTTGATGAAGATGTTCAAGTTGATTATCCTAACACACCTCCTAACTCATATAGTGAAGAAGAAAATGACAATTATGTGAGTTGGAAACAAGGTAGTGGTGAACTGAGGCTAAAACAAGGGTTTGACAGTTTGGAGAATTTTAAAGAAGCTTTGATTGATTATATATTGAAGGAAGGTTATAATATAATGTTAAGCCGATGGGGAAAAATCATAGTGGAGCAAAGTGTGGCATAGGAGGTGGATGTCCTTGGCATATATATTCTTCGTATGAAGAACCCATTGGAAAGTTGATGGTGAAAGGATATGAAGATGAGCAAGCTTGCATTAAAGATGGGTATATCAAGATTTTAAAAGCTCCTGTGACTGCAAAGCTTTTTATGGATGATATAAGAATGGATCCAGAGATGATACCGAAGATTATACAACAACAAATTCATCAATGGTTTAATTTGATGACAACATTTGATAAATATAAAAAAACAAAAGCCAAAACATTAGATATTATCAATCGTGAGCATGTAGAACAGTTTTCTAGGATTTTAGATTACAAAACAGAACTCCTTCGGTAAGTATTTTACTTTTATATCTAGTTTCAGTTTTTATTTTATATATAAATATTTAATTGATTTTATTGTTTACAGCTCTAATGTTGGATCAATCGTGGTGCTAGGCACATACACAGATGAAGCTGGATCAAAAATATTTCACAGGTTTTATATATGTTTTGCAAACATAAGAAGCTTATGGTCTTCATGGTGTCATCATATCTTTGGTGTTGATGGATGCTTTCTCAAGAGCACACTTAAAAGACAATTAATGGTTGTTGTGGGAATAGATGCCAACAATCAAATGTATATGATTGCTGGGCAGTTGTTGATGTAGAGAACGAATAGAATTGGATTTGGTTCATACAAATTCTCAAGAATGATCTTAATCTTCGAAATAGTTGTGGTTTTACTATTATCTCGGATAGACAAAAGGTACAATTGAGTTTTAAACATCTATTTAATCGTGTTTCATGTCTGACATAGATATTTTCATGTCTTTAGGGCTTGTTAAATGCAGTAGAAAGGGAACTACCAGAGATTGAACATCGAATGTGTGCAAGACATATATATGGGAACTTGAAAAAGATGTTCCCTTACCAAAGTGAAATGAAGCCGCTATTATGGAGAGTAGTAGAAAGCTACACATTGTCTGAGTATAAAGCAAATCTGGAAGCATTGAAAACTTATGATGTTCGTGTCTATGAAGCTGTTATGCAAAAGAATCCAAGTAATTGTAGCCTTGCTTTCTTCACTCCCACATCTTCTTGTGTAGATGTTCACAACAACATCTCAAAGTCTTTTAATAATGCAATTGATCCTGCAAGGTATATGCCAATGGTTGAGATGTTGGAGACGATAAGGAGGAAAACAATGATTCATATTGATTTAAGAAAGAGGGCAACAATGGATCACATAGGTATTTTCACTCTCAAAGCAACAGAACATGTAGAGATATAGCAGAATAAGATCAAGTTTTGTAAGATGATTCATAGAGCAGAAGGTAGATGTGAAGTACTTGAGTCAGGAAAAGCATTCAGCTTGAACATGAAACTGAGGACATGTGCTTGTCGGAGATGGAAATGAGTGTATTCCTTGTCGCCATGCTCTACGTGTCATTGCTGAAAAGAAGCTCACACAATGAATATTTCATTGCCAATTGCTATCTTACTACCTGTCAACGACACATTTATAGTGATTCAATTCATCCACGAAATGGCATTCAGTTTTGGCCGAAGTCTGGTTCTATTATTTTGCCACCTCCAAGTCTGGTTGAAGAAATTGAAAATAGAAAAGGAAGGAAGCCAAAGCCGAAGAGAAAAAAAGGAAGACATGAATCTCCGACAAAAAAGAAGAAGGTTTCAAGAGAGAAAAGGATAATGCATTGTGGAAAATGTGGATTTGTTGGGCACAACACAAGAAAATGCACTACTCAAGGTGTTGAAGTGTATAGGCCACCAAAGAAGAAGCAATCAAATAGAAGAGATGCTAACGCTACACAAGGTGGATATGAGTCTACACAAGAGAGATATGAGTCCAACAATACCACACAAGGTGAAGGTCCAAGTCAGGTCAGTTTTTTATATGATTTAAGTGAATTCTTTTTTGTGTTTTAATCTGATTTTTTACTTTTGTTGTTGATTTTGTTTCAATCACAGAGGGAAAAAGATTAAATAATTGTTGGTTGTTTTTGTACAACTGTGGCAAGGAAAATATTGGTTTTAATTTGTTTTTGTAGTACAAAATTACAAGGAGAAAAGTTGGTTTTTGTAGTAGGGAATTGCAAGGAGAGAAGTTGGTTTTTGTAGTCTCCTTTAACATTACTATTATTGTTGTTAAAACTCTTGTCTACTTCTAATATCATGTTAAAACTCTTAATCTTTACTCTTGTTTACTTTTAATCTCATTTTAAAATAACAACATGATTACATAATTGTCTCTCTTGTCTCTACACATAATCTATTAACATATAATTTACTCATTCTCAGTTTATAAGAACATAGAACACAAGCATCATCATAACACACACAATGATGTTCTTCAAGCTCGTAGTTGCATCTTACACTCTCGGATTTCCTTCTTAACCATAGCTTCACACACACAGGTCTCCATTGCAAGAGTGTCAATCTCAGGTTCACACACATTGAAGCTCTTTTGTAATGAAGATGAAACTCTTTCGATATTATCCATTTTATCTTTCAAATCTTCTATCTCTTCTACGATGCACCTATCAGTCCATTTAAACGTATGATATCCCATAAGCTGTATCGTACAAAAAATTGACTCAATACACAAAAAATTAACTCAATACACAAAAAATTTAATTGCCACTTACCCGATCGGATCCAAATGGAGAAGTATAAAATACACGTCTGGGGTTTTTAACAGTGGCAGAAGTCCTTAACACCACATGTTCACCACACCTGCAAATCTTTGGAATTCCTCTAAATCGATCTGCCATTGTTTTAACAAAATCTGAAACCAAAATTTTTTCCACTTACACATTTTAGACTCCATAGTTTAAGAAAACCAAGCTAATGGAAGATAATGATATTATAGATTTACATGCTGCAGAGTGAAGTCGTACCACCTACGATCGCACAGAAGAACTTCGCTACTTTTGGAGTCAGAATCTCGATGGGAGCAGAGTGAAGAAGAAAGAAATAACCTAATTTTAATTTTTTTCAATTCGACGTCGTTTTCAATTTTTTTATCTTTTCATTAACTAAAACGACGTAGTTTCGATTATTAATCGGTTTTTAACACATAAGCTACCACGTTTTATGCTTAGTCAGATTAATTAACGGTTGACTATCGTTTATAGAATCAATGTCGGTTTTTAAAATAATTTTAAAGTTTATGTACAAAATTTGAATTTATATATAATTCATATAACGTGAAGCACTCATAGTTAGTTTATATAGAAAAGAATACTTTGAAAATTGTTTATGTTGAAATAGATATTTTTCTCGAATGATACTGACCCTAAAGAGGACTTGTCATGACATCTGAAGAGATATTTCAACAATAAAATAGGCCCATTAGCTTTTGCTTTGCTTTTTTTTTTTTTGAATATCAATGGGCGTCATGGGCTTCATCTACAGCCAATTTATCGTTACTAATTATCTACAACATCGATACTTATAATAGGCTTATAGCCTCATCTTAACTATAGTATATAGAAATTGTAGAAAGCCTCATCATAAGCCCGAACTAATAATCGAATTTCAATAATATTAACTTATCCAACTTTGTTATAATTGGACAAAACAAAAAATAATGATTTAAATTATTATCGAAAATAGAGAATAAAATACATTTTTTTTACAGAATAGGAGAAACCCTAATAGGCAAGCCGTTAGGAAAATCTACAAAAGGAAAAGCAAATGGTTGATCATCTTCAGCTAATTCCCAATTGAATTTAAGAACCAAATGATGAATAAACACAGCCATTTCTAGCTTAGCTAACTCCGAACCAGCACATAACCTTGGTCCACCTCCAAACGGCATGAAGTTATTACCCCACGTCGTAAAACTACCACCACTTCCTGACGATGACGACCCGTTGTTTTGCTGCTTAGTAAAAACGACAAACATTTTAGAACAATTAAGTTAGCCAAAAAGTGAAGAAGAACACGTGCTTGTTGGCACCACTCCACGTGGGTCATTAATCATCTCTCACCACCTCTTACCTTCCCCACTCACTTATATAACATCATTACTCCCATTATTATTATTATTATTTTTATTTTTTTGTTTATTATATAATATATGATCCCACAATCACATCATTATGCTATATTTTCTTCTTTTTCTAATTCGCCGTGTTGTTAATTTTAATTAATACACAATGGGACCGGTCAACGTGTCAGAATCTAACACACGTACAAGTCATTGGGCGTGTGAGATCCGTCAAAGCCGTAGTACCATCGTCCGTCAAATCTAGACCTTAACTATAACTCAACGGTCACGATTTAAGCCTCTTTGTGGGGCCCTATAGTTATGTTTATTAAAAATTCTTATCTAAGATTATAAGAATTTAGGCAGCTCCCACGTCATTGTCTTCACGTACAACACCACGTCTCTCTACTAGTTTCACATGAATTTTTAGTTATTTATATGCTTCATGTGATAAATGTATCAATAACGTGTTAAGATCTAACTTCAAAGATAACTAAAAACAAAAAAGTCTACTAGAGTAATAGTTCTAGTATAGTATCTATCAATAAGTAGTCAAATGCATATTGATATATGACTTATCATCAATTCATCAATCTATAAAACTATATATTATACAATTATATTAGTTATCGAAATATTTACCTGTTGCCATCTCCAAGGATTAAAGAGATTAGGTTCGTCATAACGAGAATTATCCAAATGTACGGCTGAGATCACTGGTAACACTTTCCACCCACTAGGGATATCGTATCCTTTTTTCCAACATTGATAATTAAATTTATTTAATATTTTTCAACCAATAAAATTTACTATTTCGGATTTTATTATTTAATTTTTATACGTAAAGTTTACCTTTGTATCGAACGTCTTTGAGTGCTTTGCGATGCAAAAACCTAACTACATTTCCCAGTCGAAGAGTCTCATTTATAACCTTCAGACACAGAAATATATCAATAATTTTATTATTTTATCATAATAATAAAATAAAAATAATAAAAATAACATACACATTGAGTAAAATCCATTTTCTTGTAATCATCCCAATTCAATTCTGACTCTCCTAGTTCTTTCTTAGCCATCGCGATCTTAAGATGCTCTTCCTTAAAAAGGTTTAAAACCAAATAATTAATTAGTAACATAAATTAAAGAAAGACACTAATACGTCATCATAATATATATTAATTACCCTAAGCTCTTGAACGGCTTTAGGGCAAGCTTGTAAGAAGAAAATAGCGAGAGCAATGGCGACAGAAGAAGTCTCATGTCCGGCAAATAGTAAACTTAGAATGAGATCGAGAATTTGCTCTGTTGATAGATTCGAATGTTTCAAAACCCATCCCAAAAGATCATCATCTGTTCTATGTTTTCTCTCTTGATCACTCTTACTAATCTCTACTTGTTCTTCTTCTTCATCTTCTTCCTTAATCTCTAATTTTCTCTCTTCCATTTTCCTCTCAATAAACTTCAATATCGTTGCTCTTGACTTCAGACACAACCATAGTTGAGTTTCAGTTAACACATAAAATAAAACTATTAAAAAAAACAGAACTTATAAGGATAGCAATTAATGTACCTGAAGAGCTTTACGATAAGCAGTTCCTGGGAGATTAAGAGGAGCAGAGACAACACCTTTCATGAAAGTTACATACTCTTTCTTTAACTGCTCTGTTTCTTCTTCCCCAGGATCCATACTCATTATATGTTTCGCCATTAGATTAAACGTAAACTGCTCAATTAAAAGAAAAAAATAACTATAGTTAGATTATAAAGTTTTAGAACTAAAATTCGAACAAAATAAGAAAAAGAAAAAAAAAAACCTTTTTAGCTTCATCTTGAGCAGAGAAAACAGAGTGTTGTTGCCAAGAATCAAGAACAAACAAAGTATGTCTCTCAACATCTTTAAGAAGGATAGTTTTAAGACGAGCATGACTTAGAAAATTAAGTGAGATACTTCTCATATCTCTATGCATGTCACCAACAAGAACAAGCATCGACCATTTTCCCAGAATCCCACCAATACTTCGAGGATAGCTACATTCAAAAAGCCTCCCTTCGTTTTGTAATATAAATCTATTAAGTCCAGCATCAGCTGATACAATCGTTGGTTCACCAAACAAATTCGATCTATATATCTTCCCATACCTATAAAAAAAAACCCAAACATTAGTCCAAAAAAAACAGAGGATTTTTTTTAACAGTTTTGAAAAAATGTTTTTTTTTTTTTACTTGGAGATATGTTTTTGCATGAAGTCACCAAGAGTTGTAGCTGAGAACGGTTTAAGATAACCGATGGTTTCACCAAGAAAAGGCCAACCGGAGTTACCCGGAGGAAGATTGAATCTGGTTATATTACTTCTTCTTCTGTTCAAGAGAATTAAGAAAAGGAGAAGAGACAAAAGAGAAGGGAGAAGAAGAAGAAGAGGCAAGAGAGTATGCTCTGTTTCGAACATGGAGTCTCTTCTCTTTTTCTTTCTGGGAGATTGTGAATCAGACCTTACTACTGAAAAAGGGAGCTTCTGTTTCTAAGAAGAGGTTTTAAAGAAGTCAGAATTTTTTTTAATTTAATTATAAATAGTTTTATTATCGCGTCATTAATTTAATAAAATCTTACGATTAAGCTAACATAACCAATCAGCTTCTTGCCTTTTGTTTTTTTTTTGTATTCATTACTTTTGTTGCATCGTTATGCTTTTATCCTTTATTTATTTTATTCAAATTAACATAAAGTTGCAGAAAGCTGCGATGCCGAAATTGTTTAACAGCTACGAGTATTATTTTATTAGTAATTGATTATTATTATTATTTTATTATGGATATAACTAATGCTAATCTAACTTCTCTTTCACCGCCGTGGTAGATAAAGAAGTCATTCTTTAAGAAAGAATCGTAATCTATATTATATGTAAGCATCTTATATGTCTAATAAACTATTTTGTAATATAGATACAATTTCACTTATATATATGGACTTATTTAATATATTTTTAATAAAATTATAATTAAGTATATACAATTATTGGTTTTGATTAAGGGACGTTTTGGAAATTTTTTAAAAAAATATAAAACAATATATTTAGTGTAAAATAAATATTTATTTATAAAATGATATTTTTTGAAAATGTAATTTTAAGTATACGATTTGTAACATATTAATTTCAAATATATAGTAAATAAGAATTATACGACATAATTATACATTAGATTTTTTAAAAAAATCTAACATATTAAATTCTGATCTATAATACATAATAATTATATATTAGTTAGCATCTTTTAAAAAATGACATGCTATACGGTGTATATCACAATTCTGACGCTATTATGACAAAATTTCGAATTGTTGGTTACCTAAATACATCTCCATTTTTTGCTGGTTACCAAATTTATAAAAAAATCATTCATAACTGATCGATCATAATAAAGTGGTTGAGAATGATCTTAAATGTGAAGGTTTTTTTAATTAATAACCATTCGTGCTATTGACAAGAAAAAAAAAAACCATTCGTGCTAATATAAAATTGTAAAAACAGTTTTGATAAATGCTACTGCAGATTCCCAGAAAGTCCAGTACGGTCGCCATCGTTCCAATTGAGAATACCAGAAATACCCTCATGGATAGACTCACGAGTAGGGGTATAACAGTGAAAATGTCAGAAGGACCCCTACACGAGCGTGCGGTCAAAGACAGAGTTATTAGATTATTACCGAACTGGACAGTCAAACCCGTAGACTTTTGGCTTTGTCTCTTTTTTCCCCTCGATTCTCACGAACGGTTCATTTTGAAATAAAAATGTTTTAATGTTTATGGCAATATTTCAATGTCTAAGATAAAATGTTTGTTATTGTTATTTTCATTTTCCCAATACACCATAAAAACTAAAATTTATAAAGTAAAATGTTCGGGATTTACATAATAGGCCCTTAACTTCAGAAACTAAAATATTTGTTATAAACTAAAAAAATGTAAATATTCAGCAGATTTTTTTGATAAAAATACTCACCAGTTTCTTTCTATATTTTTGGGTGAAGTCAGCAGTTTCTTTCTATTGATAATAGCATTGAATAGATGAATTTATTATTTGCAGAAATATCACAGTTGTAGAGGCTGTCATTATGGCAACAAGAATATATAGGTAGTACACAACATGTAAAATTAATAGAAAAATTTCTACGTAATATCTCCATGACATTACATACAGAAGAATTATCAGGTTTAGATTACTTAAAATTCTTCATGACATTGTAAATTATATACAAAATATGTATATTGAATAATTACATCTAAAAAGAGTATGAAGGTGTTACAAGTTCAGTCTTATTAAATTCCAACTAACAATAAATATGTTAAAGATGCATTAAAGAAAGCAATTTAATAGTAGCAGATGGTTACACGATTGTAGAGGTCTTCGAAACTGTAACCCACAAGATCTATGCATTTTTAGATCAGGAATCCAAGAAAATTTTTACAAACGACAAAAACATTTCGTTTCTTACTGTTGACTAAATAAAAGAATAATATTGTAGTGAGTGAGGTTGCATGATGATTACCACGACCGTAACCAACATAGGATATTGTGTTATGGATATGTAGAATTTTACCCTTTTTTTTGTCAAATGTAGAATTTTACTTATTTTTATGTTTACAATTTATATATATATATATATTAATACATTTTTTATTTTTTTGTTAATTTTTTTAACTATTTTTTATTTTTTTATTTAAATAAAAAATAAAATTATATAAATGAAATATATAAAATTAGGTTATTAAAATAAAAATTTACCAAAACATCAATTTATTATAAATATACAAAATCCTCTCGAGTAACATGTTAATCTGCATTTTACATAACTGAAAATTCCATAAACTAATATGTCTGTATTTGCTAATTAAACTAAAATATTCTGTCTGGTTACACTGTAAAAATCTATAATTTCATATTGAGGATTGAGTCCAAGGGCCAGGTATATGAAATGTTGAAGGGGTATCTTTTGTCTTGTATAAAATGTTCGTAAAATAAAATATCAAATAAAATCATTTTTAGATAAACAGAACAAGAAAGAAAGAACTATTATTATTTAAAAGGATTTGTATGAAACATCCTGAATTCATGTTAAGATAAAGTAACAAAATATTTAGTTTATAAATATATTTGAATATAGTAATCGGAATTTGTAAGGAATATATAGAAAATAAAAATAGAGTGTGGATGTTGATGGAGAAGAGAAAGCTGGCAGGGACCATTATTCCACAACCTTTTGGTTGTCACTTGTCACCTCTTATTCCGTTTTCCTTCTTCTTTTTTGCTGGATTATCCCCATTAATCATCACCATGATTGGACTGATCAATAATATGGATATTCACACTCGTATATACTTCATAATCGATTTAAAAATCTTCATAACACCCAAATAAATAATTATGTGTGGAACTATGATCGGACATATGGTAAAGCAAATCCAAAAAGATATCCCAAACCAAAAGTTTATCGAGTTTGTGTCTTGTTTATATTAAAAATAGGAAAAATCAAAATGAGCTAAACCTCAAATCCATTTATTAAAAAATCTCAAATCCATATTTTAAATCAAAATATATTATTTGATTTGGTTATAATATCATGGAAGACTATTTCCTATTTTTATATTATTGAATTTAGAATCAGAACTGAATAACGAAGTTGTAGCTCAAATCAAATGCAATAAATTGATCTTCATCTATATCCAACCTAAATCAATCTCAACCAACATAATAAAAGTGACAAAGCTACTATCATCATTTTACTTTTATGCATATATATGCGGCTTCACATTTTGACCACATGTTTTTGTGTATATATATGCGAATATTAATACGCATATGCATGTTGCATGGATCATGCTGTGTTGACTTTTTCAAGTGGCATTGTCTTGTTACTTAACAGAGAACCTGATATGACCCGAGGTATCGGAACTAAGCATGCGCAAATCCCTCGGCAGTCGGTCGAGAGCAACCTGCCGATAGACGACTATCGGAGGTTACCCG
>KE159400.1:47470-68286 GCA_000411055.1 Leavenworthia alabamica
TATTTTAACTTTTTTTATTATTTTAAATAAAGGGTATTTTAGACTTTTGGATTTTGAGATGCAGATGCAGCATCTGGAAGCTCATTTTTTTAGCATCTCAAATATCTTATTCCAGCATCTCAAATATCCCATTTCAGCATCTGGATGCAAAATTAAATGAAAAAACGAACAACATCTGAGCGTTTGCATCCAGATATTGCATCTGGATGAGGAAACGAACGGGGCCTTACATGAATATTACCCTTCAGCATGTGCCCCCCAATCAATAAGTAATAAGAGACGTATATGTTTGTTTATAATAATAAAATTTAATAATATGTCAAACGCGAGACGTGTAATGTTTATTTATGAATATATTTATATCTCAACCTATAAATAATAATAACAAATTCCGATGTCGTCCAGCGGTTAGGATATCTGGCTTTCACCCAGGAGACCCGGGTTCGATTCCCGGCATCGGAGCTTTTTTTTTATTTTTGTTTCCTCATTTTTGAATTACAATACCATCGATATGATAACCTCAAACACTATATTCACATAATACACAATGCCCAAGCTGAGACCATCTAAAACAACGATTATCAAAATAGGGACTACAAATTTATTGATTTATGGAATTGGAACGTATACGTACTTTTTATCATATTTAGCATTTAGCAATATATGTATATGTATAAATATAAATATAACAATATATATATATATATATACACATTTTAAATATAACAAAAATGCAATATAGACTTCCAAATCATTACACAATCCAACATAATAGCCAGAGAAGAGAGTCCACCTTATACAGGCATGGCTCTGTTTGTGAGTAACTCTTGCTGAGTGAGGATCAAGAGTACAATCCACCAAGCTACAATTCGAAACACAAGTATGATGGATGATGACAAGCTTTTTAACTAAGTTTGCAACTTAATAGCTGTGTGTTTTTTCCTTGTTTAAGCACATAAAGGGAGCGAATTACAGAAACTAGATCAAATCTAAGAGAACATAAATGAAATGATACATTAAAATGGCGAAATATTGGTAGTAAAACAAAAATAAATCACTGAGTGTTTTACTCTAACTTGGTAACAAATCTTTGAATAATTATTCAATTACGATTATATAGAGTATAGACAATTTGTGTATTATAGATACGTGTTCGTATTAGGGACAGTTGTTCACTGATTTCTGCTATTTTTATTAATGAATATAATACTTACTCAATTTGTTTTTATTAATTCATGTATAAGCTACTTGTTTAGTGTTTATATTAAACACAGTGTTTTGAGATCCGGCCCAATCCGGCCGGTCGAATCGGTTAATCCGGGNAATTATTATAAATATTTTATAATATATAATAAGTTATTTCATAAATATTATGTTTTTATTTTATCATATTATAAATAAATATAATATTAATTTATTTATAGATATAGTTATCATACATTTATACAGTTATATATTATATATTTATTGTTTTATATTTAACCGGTTCAACCGCATCAATCCGGTTAACCGATGACTTAGAAGATCATCCGAGTTAGTATCTGAGTCGGATTTAAAAACATTTAAACACTATTAGGATCCGGATAAAAAAAATATAAGTCTAGATAAGTCTATTGAATCAAAATCTGTATAGTAAAATTACAGATCTCACAAATTTAGATTTAGATAATGAAATTTTTTGGATCGGATGTCCATATCTGGTTTATATTTACAACAATTGACTAGTCAATAGAAATCTAACACTAATCTTCAATATCCAGAATATTTTGAAAATAAATAATTATTTAATTTATTTTATTTTTATAAAATCAAATATAGATATCGAGAGATCATGAATCCGGATACGGATATAGAAAAAGCTCTCTTTCCGTTACAGGCTAAGGCTACCAATTTTGTGAATAGAAACAGTTATTTATAAAAAAAATCGATTCACTAAAATGAAGAACTTCTTGCCACTTGTCTATTTGTAAGATGGTTAATTGATATTTATATATAAATTATATAATTAAAATATATTAATAAATTATATACAACATTACACATGGTTTAGCCAAAACACTGGTCACTGGGAAGTGGACCGGGAACAGATCCATTATTCAACAACTGAAGACCAAACACTACAAGAATGGCCAGAACTGACAAATACGACAAGCCCTCTACAGCACCCAACAAACCAAACGGCCCATTTGGTAAACCCGACCCAGTTTTTGTCTTGGTGTACAAAGACCAACCCACAATACCAACCACCACCAAGTAACTCACACCTTCCAATGCTCCGATTAAACCAGCGGGTCCTGGAGGTAAACCACATCCAGTGGTCTTCAAAGTGTAGAGCGACCATCCAATAACTGGCGTCGACACTAAACCACCACCTATAGCCACCTTATCCAGAACTCCTCCAGTGTCGGTATTGTCATTGGCCTTAGCTACGACCTTACGTGATGGCCTAATTGATGACCGGATTAGATTTTCCCGGTGAAACAACGGTGGAAGAGAAGCAGAGATCGGAGATAGAAGAAGCATTTTAAAAACGAGAGACAAAGATTAGATTTTGAAGTCTGTCAACTGTTAGACCACACAAAATAGCAAATATGCATAAGCACTGAGTAGCATTGACGACCGTTTGATCTTATAATGTGTTTTTAACCGTTGGATTTAGGTGGTGAGGATCAATGACGTGGATAAATTGATGGTTTATAATGAATAGTTTTGGAGCTGGCCATCCTACCATGAATATTTGATAATTAGTATTCGATAACTAGTATATAAGAGATTACAACGAATGGGCTCAGCTCTGGGTTAGAGATTTCAGCCCAATAGTGTTAGTACTTGTCAATATTTCTTTTTGAACTCGTATATGGATTATCGCCTAAAATATGTAAAGAGTGAAATTTGTAATTTCTTGATTCATTACAAGATAGTGCTGAAACTTTATCTGTAGAAAATGGAATTTAAAGCTGGCTAAACAGTGTTCTCAAATTCTATGGGACCTTGTTTACACTTTCAATAATTTTTGGAACCCAAAAAATATAGTAAGATTGAAAATAATGAGGGAAAATATCCAAGATGATATATTATTATTAATAATTATTATGAAAATAGGTGTTATCTAGTTCGAGTTCTATCCAACGGACGTGATGAAATAATACGATACACGTGGCAGCATCTTAGCAACTCTAACACTTAATAAGGCATATGTAAAAATCACGTAGTTTATAGATACTATATAAAAAGTCAACAAATAACGCGATCAATTGCATTAAATGTGTAATAGCATGATAATCAGAACACTGAGAAATATTGATTATACCGATAGACGACAAAATCAACCGTAATTGTTTATATTATTGTTTTGTGATTTATCGACAATTATGGAAATACTTGTAAACCGAGTTGTTTGGTCCGACAACGAGACGGTAAATCCTCCACTGTCTTCGCTTAAGGACAAATAACCAATCTTTTCTAACTGCTTTACTTTTTTACCTCAACTCTTTTTTCATTTGTTTACAATTTCTCTTTATTTTCTTCATCTATAAATCTAGCACATTTTACTAATTTTGAATTGCATGGTATCATAACGGTAATATTAGTACATGGTTATGGTTAGCTGATTATGTAACATGATTATGACTAACTTCATAATATTTCTGACCCATTTGATTTTTTTTAATATCTAAAAGTTTTATTCTTGATGGTTCTATATTTCCGAAGATGAATCCATACCAATTTTTTTTTTTTTTTGAGAAGATATCATTTGTTTATAAATATATAGAGTTAAGTAGATTATTATTTATATGAAATTAAGGAGAGACAACGAGATTGATATTTTTATATATACAATGCATGGGAGTTCACAATCACAAATAGATAGATACTTGAAAACACTCTTAACCCCACAAGGATCGACAAAATATTTCTTTTAGATGGCTCAAAAGAATTATTATTGTTTAAAAAATAAAACTTTCCAAAAAATTAAAATATCTCAAAATGCTGAAAAAGTTAAAAAATCGACTAAAGATAAAATAATTGTGCCGATAGAGATAGAAGAGAACAGAAATAAAAGGCTCATTTGTCTCGTAAGAACCAAAGAGCCAACCAAAAATAAAAAGGTCGCAAGTCGCAACTCTTCTTTCACACGAAATCTCACAAGCCAAAGTTTCTCAATAGACCGACGGCGTAGTTCTCCGGTGGAATCTTAGCCGTTGGATAAGAGAAATCGCCGTTTTCAGTAGATGGATAAGTTTTTGTTTTTATTTAAATAAAATATTTTTTTAATTGTTGTTATCAGAAAAGTTAGGTAGTAGATTGACTGACTGGTAGCTGAAGAACAACGGAGGAGAATTATAGAAATTGAGAGTTTTTTTTTAAAAATGAATGATAGAAGATAAATCCTAAATTTTCTTCATTTTCATTGAAATAACTTTTTTTATTAAAAGAATCATTAGTAACCAAACAAACAAAAAAGTTAGAATTTTTTTTAAAATTAAATATGCCGGTAGATTTAGATAACTCCTCTACAGTTTCCGGTGAAGCAAGTGTCTCTTCCACCGGAAATCAAAACCCACCTGCAAAATCCGCTGGAAAGAAGAAACGAAATCTCCCCGGCATGCCTGGTAACTTCAAAAATCCAAACTTTACACCAAAAAAAATTAAATTTTTGTTGATATTATTTTTACTTCTTTGTTTATTATTATCAGATCCAGACTCAGAAGTTATAGCTTTATCACCAAAAACATTACTAGCAACAAACCGATTTGTCTGTGAAATCTGTAACAAAGGATTCCAAAGAGACCAGAATCTACAACTTCACCGTAGAGGTCATAGTTTACCATGGAAACTTAGACAAAAATCAAGTAAAGAAGTGAAGAAAAAAGTATATGTTTGTCCTGAAGTAAGCTGCGTTCATCACGATCCTTTACGAGCTTTAGGAGATCTCACTGGAATCAAGAAACACTTTTGTAGAAAACATGGGGAGAAGAAATGGAAATGTGATAAATGTTCAAAGAAATATGCAGTTCAATCTGATTGGAAAGCTCATTCCAAGATTTGTGGTACTAAAGAGTATAAATGTGATTGTGGTACTCTGTTTTCTAGGTAAAGTTTTTTTTTTATCAAACCAATTTTTTTTAAACAAAAACACACACACAAATTTTTCTGAGTAATTTGTATTTTATTTGCAGGAGGGATAGTTTTATAACGCATAGAGCTTTTTGTGATGCTTTGGCTGAAGAAAGTGGGAGAAACCATAATCAGCAAAGTAAGAAACAGAATCAAGAAATTTTGACCCGGAAGAAAAAAACAGTACCCGACCCGGTTTCTTCTGTTGCTCTAGTGGAAAATACTGAATCTGCTAAATTCAAATCTTCCTCGAGTTTAACAATTAAGCAATCAGGTAAAACCAAAAAAATAGTTATTTGTTGGATCCATTTTTTTGTCGGTTTAGTTATCTTGTTTTTAGCTGAAAATGAAGTTAGCAAAAGTAATCTCTGTTAATGGTCGGTCATCTTGGAGTTTAGTTGGTTTGTTTTGTCTGTAGTGTCGAATTAATTATATAATTCGTTGGGTAATTTAGTAATTTATGATAAAGAAATCAATAATATGATTGATTTGCTTTTTAATACTGTTTTTTTTCATTTGAAAAAACATTAAACATTATGTAAATAAGTAAACTAATGACACTTCTGGATTGCAGAATCTCCCAAAACCAATCCTGAAATCGTTCAAGAAGCTCCAAAACCGACCGGTTTAAATGTTACACACAATGGCGGTTTCGCAAGCTTATTCGAATCTTCTTCAGCTTCTCCAAGTATATACACAACATCATCTTCTTCTTCACCAAGTCTATTCGCACCATCTTCATCATCCATTGAACCTATCTCTTTGGGTCTTTCAACAAGTCATGGATCATCCTTTCTAGGGTCAACCCGTTTCCAAGCTCAACCGGCTATGTCAGCAACTGCATTACTCCAAAAAGCAGCTCAAATGGGATCAACTTCTTCAGGAGGTTCATTGCTACGTGGATTAGGGATAGTTTCATCAACTTCATCTTCTATAGATGCAATAGTCCCTCATGGACTAGGATTAGGACTGCCTTGTGATGGTGAAAGTAGCTCAGGTTTGAAAGAACTGATGATGGGGAATTCATCGGTGTTTGGTCCGAAACAGACAACATTAGACTTTCTTGGATTAGGTAGAGCCGTTGGTAATGGAAATGGTATAAGTGGTGGTATCGATGTGGCCTCAACATTTGGATCAGGAGAGTTTTCAGGAAAAGACTTTGGTAGAAGAGAATAATATGTTTTAGATGTTCTTCTTGTTTAATAACTTAAGCTTGAGTTGAAACCTCCGTTCGAATGAAAAGGTTCAATATTAAATATATTTTTACATTTATTTTTTGTATAGTGATATATCTAATTAATTACTTATTATTGAACGCAAAGAAATCTTTAATGGAATTGTTTTTGATTTAGTTCGCTATTGGTAGAGAGAAATTGGGAATTACTTCTATTAATAGAAACTCTTTCTAAATATTGAATAGTTGGGGTCCCATTTGTTTTTTGTTACAAATCTTTTTCGGTCGAATATTATTTTGATTTTTGACCATTGATTTGATTAGATATTCGATAGACAAAAGGAGAAAAAAGATTCGAGAATTGATTTTTTTTGCTGTGCCAAACGTCTCTTAGATCCATAAATCATAATAATAATATTAATACGATATTTTTGCTGTCATAATCGTATCGTAGGCCTATAATGATAGTGTTGGGCCACTTGTAGCCTAGTTGGGCTTAGTTAAATTGTGAATGTGAAATATGTTTTAATTTATTAGTTGGGTTTAAATTAGAGCTTTGATGGATGACAGGTGAGTTGAACTAAGAATTAAATCGTTGCACATTCCTCTCGCCTCTACTCGATTTCTTAACATTTATAAAATTTTAGTTTCAATTTATAGTGTTGCTGCGATTATAGACATGCTTATCAGACATGACAACAACACAGAAGTAAAAACCGTTTAAATCTATTGATAGAGACATAAAAATAGTGGGCATAGGCAATAAATATATAAGCCCATAAATCTCAATGTAGCTCTATAACTCGGCAATTCACAATGTATACTTATTGGGCTTCATGGGCCGGACATATAAGGTATATAAAAGTTTTCTCTAAGAAAAATGAACATTTAAATAGTCATATTTTACGCGCTTATCCAGGAGAAGACAAATACTATACAATACAGCTAAAAATCTAAACACGAATATTGCATTTATTTTCGGGTGGAGAATGCATAATAAATATTGTAAATGAGTTGTCGTGTTTGAAATTTATTTATAGAATATATGTTGGGGTTGAATATTAATAACTCACTGAATAAACAAAAACAATGATTGTAACACACACATCATCGCTTTATATGATTGAACTATTTTATTTGAAACCATCTCTTTAAATAAAACCCTATCGGCTTTTTTAAACTGAACTAACGTGTTATTTTGTTTCTTTTTAATCTCAGTTCCAATTAGATTAGAGATTCCCTAATTAACCATTTATAAAATATCAAATATTCCATAATAAAGAACATATAGAGATGAATAAAGCGGAATGAACAAATAAAAAACTCTAAATATAAGACAAAATTGAGATACTTAAAGTGTTATTAGTTTCTTCCTAATCGAAGTTTCCTTCAAAAATCAAAATTTTTTATAATAAAGAAGTTATAGAGATTCACAAAGTAGGATGAAAATACTTATAAGACAAAATTTAGCTACTCTCCCTTTTTGTTTATTTTTTATTGATAATGTGTCAACTATGTGACGTTTAATATTATATTAGTTACAATAAAATTACTTAATGATATTAGTAATAATCAGCTAATTTGGAAATATTAATCTTAATACCTTATTTAAGTAACGTACTAACATCATCATAATGATCTTGTACATCATCAGATTCCTTCTATACAAAATTTTAAAATAAAAGCTATAGATACAAATCATATACAAGCTTTCGAAGACTTTGAGATTAAAAAATATCTCAAATACAATTTAAACACTTATTTTTTATTTACACTGTGTAAATACATTATTAGTGACAGACTTATACCCCAAAAAAAAAACATAATAGCATGTGCCATCACCTAGGCACCACGTGCCATGCACCTGACACGGTCAATAAGTTGTTTTCCCTCCTCGGCGATTCTTGACAACGATTCGTGAGCTGATCCACCGTCACAACTCTGATACTTCTCCGCCGTATCCCTTAGCTTCTTCACCTTCTTTCTCATCTCACAACCTTCCTTCTCCACCATGATCCTCCTCACCAACGCTTCGACCTCCGTCCTCGTAATCACTCCCTCCGACGGCAGTTTCTCTGATCGGACGGCTATTCCGAGCTCCTCGATGAGCAGCGTTGCGTTCATCTTCTGCTCCGCAAAAAGCGGCCAAGCGATCATCGGAACGCCACTAACAACACTTTCAAGAATAGAATTCCAACCGCAGTGTGTTAAAAACCCACCAACGGCTTGGTGGGCTAGTATCTCGGCTTGAGGGGCCCACGAGACGACCACGAGGCCTCTCTCCTGAGTCCGGCTAACAAACTCCTTCGGTAGATAATCCGGCGTACCGTCTTGTATTTCACCACTATTAACCGAGAAATATGCGCTGCAAGCCGAACCGTCCACAGGTGGTCGGACCACCCAAACAAACCGTTGCTGACTCAGCTCCAGCCCCCAGGCTAATTCGGTTAGCTGTTTAGCGGAGAGAGAGCCGCCGCTTCCAAATGAAATGTAAAGTACTGACTCGTCTGGTTGTTTGTTTAACCAATCCAAAACCGGATGATTAGTTTTAGATGGATCAACCGGTCTACATAAAGGACCAATTGGATAAACCGGTACACGAGCGATCCGACCCAAGAGCTTTGGATCTTGAAGAGATTTCAAAGTTTTAGGCTCCATATCATCCCATGTATTCACAATAATACCATCAGCCGTTGGGTAAAGTAAACCGAAAGGAACCAATTCTCGGTATATCTGGTCGGTCGGGTCAAGGAATATGTCAAGTGTATCCTCAAATCGAACCGGTTCACAACCAGGCAAAGCCAAAGGTTTCTTCCTGATTATGTGATCTTCTTCCACACCTTTCTCCAAAGTTGGGAAATACAAACAAACGGCGAGAAAACGTGCGTTTGAAGCAACGAAGATATAAGTCAACATGTTGAACTCATTACCGAGCCGTAACGCGTCAAGACCAAACAAGTCTACGATCAGAGCCGTTGGTTTGTGCTGCATCTCCGCTATCTTTGATCGGAGGATAGGAATAGTTTCACGCATCATGGTCAAGATCTTGATCCCAAAATTGGCTGATGGGTCTACTAAGCTAGAGATGTCCGGAGTCGGGAGGCCGATGACGTCAACAAGGGTCGCATCGCAGCCAGGTGAGTTGAGGAACTGTGATTGAGCTGAGGATGCGTCGGCTTCAAGGACAAAGATGGTGACGTGAAAGCCGTGAGATCCAGCTAAGCGTTTTCCTAGCTCGATCACCGGGATGACGTGACCCATTCCTGGACTAGCGAACATGGCAGCATGTGGTTTTGTAACAATCTTCATAGCTTCGAGTCGGGTTTTTTTTTGTCTACTTCTTTAGTTGTTGCTTCTGTTACTTTGTGATAGTTGGGAGTTGAAATTTATAGAATGAAAACTCGTTAAAACGTTTGTAAATAAATTAAAAATATTATCTACCTCTTTAATTGCTATTCACAAACAAATATAAATATGTAGGGTGTAAGACTATCTCTAATAGAGTTTCTTAGAAGATGAGGTTTTTAAATTTTATAATAACAAATAATGATATATATTAAAGAGGTTCTTAGTAGTAGGAGGTAGAATTTATAAAGTTTCTTATTTAAAAATTCCTTTAGAGAGTTTAAAATGGAGTTTTTAAAAAAAAATTCTAAGTTTTTGTTTTGGTGATATTCTAACTTTAATATGTGAGAGCATCTCTAATTAGGACTCTTAGAGCACAATATTATAATAATATATTTTAGAAACCCTTTGTTAGAACTCTTTAAAAAGTTCTCTCTTTTCATGTTAGAAACCTTTTTAATATTTGTCATTATTTTTCATTACAAAGTTTAAGAAACTCAACTTCTAATAACCTCTATTGGAGATGGTCTTATAAGAGTTTCTTAACATTAAACAATTCTAAAATGCATTGATATATGTATATTAAGAAACTAATTTTAAGAATAGATTTTTAGTAAATAACTTTAAGAAACTCATTATCGGTAAACGTACACTTATTATAAAATAATATTAAGAAACTTTTGTTGGTTAATTATTGATGGAGGTGCTCTGATCTCAGAGTTATGTAGATACATTATAAACTATAATAAATTAATAATAATCATACATATTACACAATAATGACCCGATATATATATATATGTGTCCTATCCAAAACTAATAATGAATAATATATATGTTATGCATCTATGTATGTCATGTATAAAAGTTTCTTAGAGCGTCTCTTACACTCTTTGAGAGTATCTCAAATAATAAATGTGTGAGTTTATGCCATAGTTGAGAATACAATAAAACTTTCATAATCCCATCTTAAACATCAATGCAATTCAAAACTTATTCTCTTTGTCATATTTTGAACGTAACAATTTTATTGAAAGTAATCTTAAAATGGAGAAACTAATGCTAACAATAATATCCATGAGATCAAATAAATATGTATCTCACTTATCTTGGCATCAAACGACTATTAACAGTTCCATGAAGTATACATATATGTGATGGAGAACAATTCAACATTTGAATAATTCAGATTGAATTATCAACAAATAATAGATCAGGATCGGAGTCCCATAATGACCCGTCGACCCCATGTCGGATGCAATAAATGAGTCAGTCAACTAATTTAGAGCAGCCCTTCGCTCGAAAATTAATAATTATCCCTGCTAAACAGATCATTTTTGGAGTTACAATATTTATATATATTTTTATAACCTTTTTGGTTATTATGTTTTCGACAATATAGTAATTATTGTTCAGTTTTGTGAAAACTAAAATATGTATTAGTAATTTTTGTTTACTATATAGATTTGTGTATATCGCCGGCTACGAATTCAGCTTTTCAATTATTGAAGATATTGACAGGTATTAAACAATAGGGAGTGATATTTACTAATATTGAAATACTATAAAATACAAACCCTAGTTTCATATGTATTTCTCAACTATATCCACATAGGATTAAAATGAATAACTAATCCATGTTAATATTACGTTTAATATATCATACATTATAGAGACGTCAAATTAACTGAAATTAGTGATCGGGTGATTTGAATCTAATTATAGTTTATGAACCACACAGATTCACTACTTATTAGCTATGAATCCAGTTTCTACTTTTATTAACAGAGGATTATTTTATATATTGTAGATTCAGGACCACAATGTTTATATGCCTAACACAAACAAATTTTGTATTTATTATAACATATTTAAAAATGTAACAACAACTGCAAACCTATGTCTCGCACATGTGATTTGAAAACATGTAAATGCTACTGGAATTACTAAATTTATCGAAAATATTGTACTTTTAAATTTATTAACATATCTTCGCGTCCAAAATCATTGTTTTATGTTATAGGTAGGATAATCTTCTATAGGAAGAGCAATTCATATTGATTTAGTTACATTGGTTAGAGTTTCCGTTAGCTCTATACTAACGATATACTAATACTGTTATGTATAAATACTCTGTATACACTTCATTTTACTTTTAATAAAAGATACCGAATATTTCTCATTTTCTTTCTCATCAAAGAGTTAATATGGTATTTGAGCTTTTATGAGTTTCCATGAAGTAATTGTTTTTTTTGCGATTCCTCTTGAATTGGTTCTCATGAGCACCTCAAATCGTCAATTCATTGTCACCTTCTTCACGAATCTTCTTCAATTTTTGATTCGTTTATTCACTTCTCTTTCTTGGATCATTTTTGATTCAATTTCTTTGACCTAAATTTGTTGCTATCTTTCGTTTTCTGGCACAAATTCTCAACAGATTACACACTGTAATCTACCATCTCATTTTGCAAATCATTCGCCTAATAATCAGTTGGCGATTTCTTTTTCACTTTGCTCCATTATCCAGATTTGACGATTTTGAACTTTTGTTAACACAATCCAGCTTCATCTGCTTGTGATTACATATTTTCCTATGGCTACTAATACCTCAATCGATGGATCTCTATGAAAATCTATATTTTCTTCACAGTTCTGATCATGCAGGCTTTATTCTTGTTTCGGATCGACTAACTACAGGCGCTGACTTCCATTCTTGGCGTCGCTCAGTTCGAATTGCACTCAATGTCAGGAATAAACTCGGCTTCATTGATGGTACAATCCCTAAACCTCCTCTTAATCATAGAGATGCTGGATCTTGGTCTCGTTGTAACGATATGGTAGCTACATGATTAATGAACTCAGTATCAAAGAAAATCGGACAGAGTTTATTATTTGTATCAACTGCTGAGGGTATATGGCAGAGCTTGTTATCTCGATTCAAACAAGATGATGCACCAAGAGTATTTGAAATAGAACAAAGACTTAGTACAATACAACAGAGTCCTATGAATCTACTAGAATACATATATTGATGCTTAAACCAATACCAACAATAGAGGATGCTTTCAATATAGTTACGCAGGATGAAAGACAGAAGATGATCAAGCCACATATCAAGTCAGATAGTGTTATTTTTCAGACTACAGGACCACCTCAACAACAAGATTTCAACTCTCAATCCAATTCAGTTGAAAACATGGCATGTGTTGTTAACAACTTTAGGCCAAGAACTCGACCAGTTTGTACACATTGTGGTCAGACAGGGCACATTGTGCAGAAATATTACAAACTTCATGGTTACCCACCAGGATATATACATGTTTACAAGAGTGGTTCAGGAGGATATAATTAGCAAGCTTCAAAGTTCAATCAACAACAAAAATCAATTACACCTCAGTCAAACAGCTTTAACAATAACTTTCAACCAAGATGATCATCTCAGCCTCTTCATCATGTTGCTAATGTCATGACTGGTTCATCTGTTGACTACTCATCTAATCCCACTGATACATTTCATTATATGCCTCCTCCTGCAACTAATGCAATTAATTTGGATTTGAGTCAAATGAATCCAGGTAAGGTACAATCACTCATTCAACAGCTCACAGCCCAAGTGCGAGTTTCAGAGCCTCAAGCTACTACATCACTTTCAAAGGTCTCTGAACAAGGAGCCATGCCAACTCAATCCTTATCTGGTATTGTTTCCTCGGATACTAAAATTTCATATGGTACTGATTTCTCAAACACTCAACATTCTCATTCATATAACTCATTCTCAGTACCTTTTTCATTTCCACAAAATTTTCCATCTACTTCCCTTCAGTTTGAGGAAAATCTTCTCACATTTCAACATCAATGTCTCTCATCTTTGTATACCAATCTTCCACATGGTTCTTGGATAATTGACAGTGGTGCCACAAGCCATGTTTGTTCTAATCTGACAATGTTTAGTGAACCTATTCATGTTTCTGGAGATACTGTCTCATTACCTAATGACACTAGAGTTGAGATAACACATATAGGCACAATTCATCTATCATCATCTTTAGTCTTACATAATGTTTTACATGTTCCATCATTCAAATTTAACTTGATTTCTGTTAGTAGTTTACTTCAATATGGAAATTGTTCTGCTCACTTTTACACTGATTCTTGTTTGATCCAGGAGTTTTCTCAGGGATTGACGATTGGTAGAGGCATATTACTTCATAATCTCTACATACTGCAACATATCATTCCATCTGCATCACAAAACTTCTCTGGATCCTTGGCGGTTGATGGAAACCTTTGGCATCATCGTCTAGGACACCCATCTTCTGCCAAGTTAGAACAACTTTCACATATTTTACATATACCTAAGTCTAGTATAGCTGATAGTTCGTCATGTCCTATATGTCCTTTAGCTAAGCAAAAAAATTGCCATTTGAATCTCATAATCATTTGTCTTTATCACCATTTGATCTCATTCATTTAGATATTTGGGGGTCATTCTCTATAGAGTCTATTGAGGGTTATAGATATTTTTTTACTATAGTTGATGATTGTACTAGAGTCACATGGGTATATCTTTTTGAGAAATAAAAATGATGTTTTACAAAAATTTCTAGAATTTATTACATATGTTAAAACAAAATATAAGGCTAATATCAAAGCTATTAGAACTGATAATGCTCCGGAATTAGCTTTCATTGATCTAGTAAAACATCATGGCATGATACATCAATTCTCTTGTGCTTACACACCTCAACAAAACTCAGTAGTAGAACGTAAGCATCAACATCTATTAAATGTTGCACGTGCATTGCTTTTTCAATCTCATGTTCCTATTGAATATTAGGGTGATTGTATTCAAACTGCTGTTTTTCTTATTAATAGAACACCATCTGTATTGCTAAAACATAAATCTCCATATGAGTTACTTCTCCAAAAGCCACCTGATTATACATTTCTTAGGACATTTGGATGTTTATGCTATGTTTCCATTTTGTTAAAAGACAGAAATAAATTTAGTCCAAGAGCTAATAAATATGTCTTTTTAGGATATGCTTCAGGTTATAAAGGCTACAAAGTTTTGCATTTAGAATCTAACATGGTTTCTGTTTCTAGGAATGTCATTTTTCATGAGTTAGAGTTTTCGTTCACCACTTATCCATCATCATCTGCATCATCTGATTTCTTTAGTCATAATATAATACCATTGTCTACTCCATTGCATATAGATACGACATATAATACTGCATCATCATATCCACACAATTCTAGTGTCACAAATAATACAACTGAGACAGTTTCAACAGAGACAACATGGGCACTTTCCATTGTTAGACCCATAAGAGCATCTAAGGCACCAGGTTATTTGTCTGATTATCATTGTGGTTTAACTCAAACTTCTATTTCAAACACTTCTGCTCCCAATAAAACACATACTACTCCATATCTTCTTTCAGATTTTCTTTCATATGACAAACTTAAAGAACTTTTTCAATAATTTCTTCTTTCTTATTCATTGGAAACATAACCTAAAACTTTTAAGCAGGCTATGGCATCTGAGAAATGGACTAATGCTTGTGATGATGAGCTTCAGTCTATGGAGCTAAATAAAACTTGGAGCATTTTGTCATTACCTCCCGGAAAAAATGTTGTAAGGCGTAAATGGGTCTTCACTATAAAGTACAAAGCTGATGGTACTATTGAGAGATACAAGGCATGTTTGGTTGCAAAGAGATTTACTCAACAAGAAGGAGTAGACTACTTTGATACTTTTTCCCCAGTAGCTAAGTTAGCAAGTGTTAAATTCATACTTGGTCTGGCAGCTACTCAAGGTTGGAGCTTATCACAAATGGATGTCACTAATGCTTTTTTGCATAATAATCTCGAGGAAGAAATATATATGAGTTTACCACAAGGATACACACCTGGTTCAGGTAATCTTCCACCTAATGCAGTTTGTAGACTTCACAAATCAATATATGGTCTCAAACAAGCATCAAGACAGTGGTACAAATGCTTTTCATCTGTTCTTTTATCTGATAGTTTTATTCAAGCGCCTTCTGACAATACACTATTGTCAAGATGACTGGCTCTGTTTTTATTGCTCTCTTGGTGTATGTTGATGATATAATGATTGCAAGCAACAATGATGAAGCAGTTGATAATCTCAAGCAGGTACTATCCTCTCATTTTAAAACAAAAGATCTCGGCCAAACCAGATTTTTTTTAGGACTTGAAATTGCTAGAAACTCAAAAGGAATTTCGGTTAGTCAGAGGAAGTATTGTTTAGACATGTTAGCAGATACTGGTTTTTTAGGCTGTAAGCCTAGATCAGTTCCAATGGATCCTAAGGTTAATCTAACATCTGATACTGAAACTTTATTGTCTGATGGAGCTCACTACAGCTTTACCTAACAATTACTAGGCCAGACATTACATTTGCTGTTCATAGGTTGAGTCAATACCTCTCTGCACAAACAGATGCTCATTTACAGGCTGCCCACAATGTTTTGAAATATCTGAAATCTAGTCCTGGCCAATGACTGTTTTATTCTGCTCATTCTGAGGTATGTCTTAATGGTTTTGCTGATGCTGATTGGGGTACTTGCTTGGAAACAAGACGTTCTATTACTGGTTATTGCATTTTCTTTGGTATTTTTTTGATCACATGGAAATCAAAGAAGCAGAAAACAGTAAGCAGGAGCAGTACTGAAGCTGAGTATCGTAGTATGGCTTGGGCAACAGATGAAATGATTTGGTTGAATCAGTTGCTAACTGATTTACATATACAGGTTAAATCACATGCAAAGCTATTTTGTGATAATAAATCAGCAACACATATTGCCAATAATCTAGTTTTTCATGAAAGGATTAAACATGTTGAGATTGATTATCACACAACAAGAGATCAAGTGATGAATGGCTTCTTGAAGGTACTTCATGTTTCAACTACAAATCAACTTGCGGACATTCTTACTAAGCCTCTGCATCCCGGATCATTTCATTCAATACTCAGCAGAATGTCTATCTCAAGCCTCTATTAACATAAAAAACCTTCAGTTTCTGAGGCTTGAGGGGGATGTATTAACATATTGTTAGTTAGTTAGTTACGTTGGTTAGAGTTTTCGTTAGCTCTATACTAACGATATACTAATATTGTTATGTATAAATACTCTGTATACACTTTATTTTAATTTTAATAAAAGATACAGAATATTTCTCATTTTCTCTCTCATCAGAGAGTTAATAATTCAGAAGCCATTAAAATTTTATTTACATGAGAGAAAATTATACATTCCTAAAGAACCATAACACATGGACAAAGATACAATAAGAGAAAAAGTAAGCACAAACACATAGACAAAAGAGGTCTTGTGAACACTAAAACTAAAACTGTTAAAATATAGAGTATTTTGTTTCATTTAGTGTATGTTGAGAATTTAACCATATCAAGATATAGTAAGTGCGAAAAACCAAAAAAAAAAGATATAGTAAGTGCGTGAGTCCTATGGCTTATGTTGGCCTGTAGAGTTAGCGGTTACCCAACTAGATCTGTTTATCTAGTATCTCCATTACACATCTCTAGTGCAATTTCTTCATATTGATTCGGCCCATTCTAGTCCACTATGACATGTTTTGAACCCACTGATGGTAGAAAAAACATACTGCCTTTTCTTTCTTTTTTGCAAAAACATTTATATTTTATACATTATATAAGAACTATGGATAATGTGGAACCGAATAAGTATAAATAATTGCTGACAAAAAGACCTATAACCAAAAGAAAACAAAAACTATAACTTATAATTTTAAGCTTAATATATATACTTTATAGGGAAAAAGCTAAAATCTGAATTAAACCAGAAGGTTATTAACACACATAAATTAGAGTTTTTAGAACTATAGAGTAAAATAAAATCGGAAAAAAAAAACTGCAAAACAAATTGACAACCAAGCAATCTAAATTGAGGGTTCCTGTAAAGATGTCGTACACAATCCTTTATGCAAAAGCAATATATTTTTTAAAAAGGTCCAAAAAGACTATAATAATAATACCTTTACAAAAATATAAGTCTCATTCAAACTTTTATAACTTTCCATTTATACGTGTCTAGAGTGACATAAGTCTCAGAATACATGAGCCAACCAAACCTTTCATGTTTATAGCTAAACAGCATTCTCCAACAATAAAATCAAGTCACGTAACGAAAGATTCATACTAGTTTTAGTTTGCCATTGAATTTTTAAATATTAAATAAAAATTTAAAGGTGCACTAAAAATAGTGTGATATGTATTGAAAAGTCACGCGTGATCACATTCATATGATGACCCCATCACCACATGGGGAATGGTCCCTCTCACTTTCACACACTTGCATTTTTATCATTATCCACCATCACATATTTAAAAAGATTACAAAACGATAAATATATATCTAAGAGATGATACATTTGATAATCATAATATAAAATAAGAATAACTATACAACAATAGTCATGATTCATGAATATGTGGTGAAGACTAGACCAAGACGGCAAGACCATGTTTACCGAACCGCAATCCCTCCTAACAGTTAAAATTACGATATTACCCTTCTTAAGTCTGAAGACAGACGACCTTAGCCGCGTCCTTTGGCGAGACCTAACGTCAGCTCCAAGTCATCCATACCAACATCATGAATCTTCTCACCTTCCCATGGCTTCACCGACACGTCACCTCCGCNGAAACTACTGTTTTGCCATTCAGGGAGTCTCGGGTTTGATCCTCTAGGAGATGAAATCGGAGGTGTGACCGGAGCACTATTCGAAATCCGGAGAGGAACAAGATTTCCCGATGAAGCAAGGTTTTGGAGATAAGGAATGAGATAAGTCGAGGACTGATTCGGGTCCAACCGGGTCGGGCTTGGGTAAGACGATGAGGATGGGCTAGCTTGATACGACGGAATTGGGCTTTGAAAGGCCGATGATTGTGGACTGAGTTGAATTGACGAACACGCGCTCACGCGTGGTGGTGTTGCTTCTGTTGGTCGGGAGCCCTGTCGGAAAAAAATCAATTCAACGTCTGAGAAACATTTATATAAAACAAAAAACTAAATTTAAAGTTGAAAATGGAACCTTTCGATAAGTAGTACCATCTTCAAGAACGATCCAACCAGCTTCAAGACAAAGTGCTTTGAGGACTTCATTGTTATCGCAGTGTTTAGGAAGTTTGAAATTGCCCTGAGATCTAAGACCCGTGAATATTTTAGCAGCTATGGCTCTTCTCTTTCTTTCTCTTCTCTTGTTATTCTCTCTTTCCTTCCACGTCGGCATCCTTCCCGTCGCCGCCGTCGAACCTCCTCCTCCTCCTGATGCCGTCATCTCGTCTTTTTCTGTCTCTGTTTTTATTTTTAACTTTTCACTTGCGGTTTTGTGAGTTATTTCTGGGTTTTGTTTGTGTTGCGTAAGGCTCGAGGACAAGAAAAAAATACTAAAGAATTTTCCTTCACCAAGAGAGAAACAAGAGGCAAAAGTTAAAAAGTTTTTTTCTTCGATAATTTATTGGAGATAGTTTTCTATATATATGATGTAGACAAATGTATCGATAACTAACCATAGTTTGTAATTAATTTTGGCATATTAAAGGGAAAAAATGAAAAACAAAAAGTGTTTTGTGACATCACTTACTGTTTCAAACCTTGACTTTGAAGTTGGAACTTGGAAGTTTTTTAATTTTTATTATTAAAAACAAAGCACTTTGATCATCTGACAAATATTCGGTGGAAAAGGGATAAATCATAAATCTTTGGTTTTGATTTTCTAACCGTAAGATTAGAATCTGTGAGTTCAATCCAACGGATAATAAAGTGAGAACACGGTCGAGAGCGTATGCCAAGCCATAGAATAATATGTGTTCTATAAGAAAGATGCCTTTTGGGGTCTCTCTGGTAATTGTAATTCAAAAGATCTCGCGATGACATTAAAGTTTGAACGGTCCAGATTCAGTGGTCCCCTACACAGCACCTCTTGCTCCAGTCAGGTCAACATAGGTCGGAATCATGTACATATAACACACCAGAGGTTGTGGGACCTGGTTATCTCCATCTCCACACCTAACCTAAAGCCGGAGCTATGGGACCCATTAGGATTTCGAGCCCTACAATGCACGTGACTATAGGTGGATCACATTTGTGGGTATCTTTTTGTATTTCACTATTTCTAATGAATTCTTGTTCTCGGTTATTCATCTGTAATATCTTTCTATGTGAAGTGCGAAGTGAAAATTCTCAGCTTCTTATGGTATAAGAGAATTCGGAAATACAATGATTAAGACTTTTAAAAATAATTTAATGATTTGTCATAATGCCGTTGGTGAATCTAACATCCTCACTAGGGTTCCAGTTAGATCTCTTGCAAGATTCAGACTTGTATGCAAGCTTTGGGTATCTTTGTTTTTATTTTAATAAATGCATACGCAGCACACATACGCGGATCGAGATGGGATAAAGCTGAGTTCATATTTTATGCCCTTGTTTTAGGAAAATCAATGATACATGTTTAAAAGTTTTTATTACAATGACTTTGGAAGCCCAACAACAAACTATGAGAAGCAAACAAAGCAACAATCTTTTTTTATTGGGCCAAGACACAACATTGCGCCATAGAAATTATGTTGTAGCTTGTTCACTGGGCTTGGGCTTGACCTAATTGTCCATTATCCAATTAAAATTCAAGAACGAGCATCAATCTTTTGTGTTCAAGTAAAATTATCCTCGGAATAAATTTATTTCACTTTCACCCATACCTTGAGTTGGGTAAATCCCACCCGAAATGCACATGCCTGTTATCAATATTGGGCCTTGTTGAGTTTTAATAAAATTGTCAAAGAAGACCAGTCATATTTTGCAAACAATTAAAATACACTAACCTTGGCCCTGGTATGAGAGAGAGGGAGAGAAGCATACTCTCCTATCGGTTTACTTCTAATTTTATAAGTTGTTAAATTTAACCATGGACTGGTGACTCACTTTCAAAATCAATTATTTCAAATCTTTAAATTAAAATTTTTTTTTTCTCTAACAACAATTTTAAAATTTTAAATTTTGAAGTTCTATAACTGCAAATTTAAAGTTTTTACTTTTTAGTCTTTTATACTTTTATAATCACAAATAATATTAAATATATTTTTATTATATTAATTTTTATAATA
>KE159404.1:4906-15615 GCA_000411055.1 Leavenworthia alabamica
GAAGTTAACTTTCGCACCGATTGTAGAGATTTGATATTGATCCTGGAGTCACCGGAGGATTGGCTAGAATTTGCAACGGAAGTGGACAATTTTAAATCATTTAGAGCATTTTTTACAAGTTTTTCATTATTTCACATTCCAAGAACTTCAAATGTTTGTGCGGATTTACTCGCTAAGAGAGCTCGTGCTCGTGGTATTTTATTTTCCTATGTAAACTCTCAAACTCCGGATTGGTTTACTTCCGAAGAAAACCAAATCCTAATATCTGAATAAGATTAATTTTTTGGGGAAAAAAAAAAAAAAAATTAAATTCGTCCTTATCGATTTTATTTAAAAATAAAAAAAATTTACAAAAAAATGTTCATATTGTATCATTTATGTTTCGATGAAATACAAGTTATTTTAAACTATACAATGTTTCCTACAGGTTACTAAATGTATATATCCCTCTTTATTAATATTATTATTATTTGATATGTCACTTGTAAACCTGGTTGACTATTTTAATAAATATTCGATATGTGAATAAATTCAATCTGTTTCTGTTTCATAATGATATATATAACTGGTTCTTTTTGAGCGACAAAAGAAATCTGTAGAATCAAATCAAATAACGAATCCGTATTAGTGTTATATTTTGACATTAATTAATCGAGATCATTCGTGATTATTTCTTAATCGCTGTATCCAAGGTGCAAGTCGTCTACATTGGTTTGAAAATCGAAGGTACATCGATTTTGATCATCGTTGCTCTCAAGATACGTATCTGAAACATATGTAAGACATTTGTTTGATCTGTGTTGGTGTAATTAGATCAAGATGGAGATTGTATTAGAACCAAAGGATGCAGTTGATTGGTCATACAGAGGCGAAGGAGCTGTTAATTTGGTTCTCGCTTACACTGGATCTTCTCCCACTTTCGTTAGTCTTCATCTTCTTTGAATAATCTGTTTCTCAAACCAAACCATAATGATTTTTGCCTTTGATTGATTCTATCTTTTTTTGTGAAGTTGGGAAAGATGATGAGGATACATAAAATGTCAAAGGATGGTAATGAAAATAGAGACAAAACTGAAAATGGTCTAACCACTCATGAAAAGCTTATTTGGGGAGAGGTTAAGGAACTAGTAACATGCAAGAACAAGGAGATTGTTGAGTATTTGTTTGTAAAACATGTCATGAGACCTTTATTAGGTCATAAACATGTCAATGCTGGAGTATGTTTCCTCTTTATCAATTCTTTTCTCTTTGTCATTGATTATTAATACATAGAAAACATTGCATTTGTCTTGAGAATTTTGTAGATACGTCTTCTTGTAGCTAAAGAATTTCTTGAATGTGTTGAGAAAATTATGACATCTCAGCGACCTTCTTGGCGAGCTAATGCAGCTACTGTGGATACTAATCGTAGTTCTGTGCTTCTCATGGATGATTTAACACTTTTCGCACACGGTAACTCCATTTGTATGGTTTGATGATGGATTTAAGCTTATGATTTTTTGGTTTCTTGTTACTTTTCAGGTCATGTTGAGGATAAACCTTGCTTAAGCGTTGAAATAAAGGTTGTTCAATATGATCTCTTGTGTTATCTTTCATTTTTCGCTTTTATATATTTAAACCATGGCTTATATATGTTTGATATGATGAAGTAGCCCAAATGTGGATTTCTTCCATCTTCAAGTTTCATATCAGAAGAAAATGTTATTAAAAAGAGTAAAACTCGTTTCGAAATGCATCAAGTTCTTAAGCTTAAGGAAAACAAGGTATTTACTCCTTTATCTTCTAGGCTTTCACAATCTAAACTTTGACCCTAACATGTTATAAGCCATGTTTGTAGATCTCGGAAATCAGTGAATATAATCCTTTAGACCTTTTCTCTGGATCCAAAGATAGAATACACAAAGCAATAAAAGCTCTTTACACAACTCCTCAGAACAATTTCCGCATTTTCTTGAATGGTTCTCTTGTATTTGGAGGCTTAGGTGGTGGTATATGCAAAACAACCTCAAGAGTTGAACAAGCTTTTGAGAATGTACTCAAAGATATCATCAAGACAAACAAGGATGGTGATGAACGTGCAAATCATTTCATAGAGCTTGTTGCAGATGCTGTTTACTCATCTGGAGTACTAGATCATCTTCTAGATGTTCAAAAGCTTGATAAATATAATATCGAGGGAGTCATTCATGTCTACTATGACTTGATTAGCCAGCCATGTAAAGTGTGCAAAGAGTTGGAGAAAAGTAACATATCAAATCAATATAGTTCAATGCATTCAATTCCAATGGATGAAAAAGTTAATATTTTGAAGGATTTTTTAATATCTGCCACTGCAAAGGATTGTAGTGTAATGATAAGTTTTAGATCAACAGAAGCTGGGCTTTCAAGATCCGCTTCACATAGTAATCTGCATCTTGAATCAACAAAGCAAGGATTTGAGTACAAGGTAAGTTTGTTTGACATCTATATAGTAAATCTTTTTGTAATGTTTCACTCATAGACTGAGCTTCTATGTTGGTAGGTACATTTCATTGATCTTGATATGAGACCTTTGAAGAAAATGGAAGTCTATTATAAATTAGACAAGAAGATCTTGAACACATACATGGAAATGCTGAAGTAGAAATGAGATCAGCCTCAATGTTTCTAGAACTATAAGGGGAGATGCAGGTTTCATATCTCATAGAATAGGAAAGTGAGCGAAAGAGGATACAAAAGAGTTGAACTTATGTCCTGTCTCTGTACTTTGCCAGTTCCTCATCATTAGTCTCTGTCTCTTCTTTTCCTTGTTTACTCTTTAACTAGTCTTGTTTCCCAATGATTAGCTTTCTTAACGTATAGGATAAACTATAATCTTAAGCGCCACTTAACACAACACAGAAGATAAAACATGTTCATTACAAATAAGAGGTGCCTTATTTATACCTTTTGAGGTTCCTTATAGATATATTAAGCAAACCAATACATCAGAATCAGATGATGCTCCAATGGAGAACCTGGAGACCTACTAAGTCCCTAACATCATCCAGAGTTTGGCTCTTGTGTGTTTCTCGTCTTTGTTTTACCTCATAACTTAGACACAAATCCTTATAGATGAAGGCTGCAAGCCCTTTTATATTTTACAAATACAAAGAGCCTTGTTTTATCAACACACAACATTACATGTTTCCACCCAAATTTACATCTCTTATTCCTTTAAAAACAAAAAACACAAATGAAGTGATGCTCTAATGGAGCCTACATCTCCAAACACTTTACTGGGAGGTCGACTCTTCTTTGTGCTTCTTTCTCTTTGTTTTTGTCTCCTAGCTTGTTAAGTGTGTTCTCGTGGACGAGCTGCCCAAAGAGAACTAAGAGCACGTAGTCTGTGAAAGTACTCTCCCAATGCTAACAAGCCTCGAGCAGATTGTCTAGTCGTCAAGATCTTACTCATTTGTTGCAGAGTCTGCTGTCTCAGATGATCCGCCTGCTCCAATAAAGAGCGAGAGAGAGTTTTATTTTTGTGAAATAGACTGTTTCAATGCTTAATGCAAAAGGAGAAACCAAACACATTTAGCTTGATTGACCAAATGAAGACTATGGGCGTGTTACCTGGTTCACAAAACTCTCCAAAGCTTGAAGATTCTCCATGGCTGAAGCCATTTGAGTCCCGTAATTCACAGACTCAACAACTCTTATCTGAACTCCTATGCTTTCAACCAAGCTTTGCTGAAGTTTATCTAAGCCTTGAGAGAGAGCCTCCTCTGCTTGCTGAGACGACTGTTGAAGGTTGCGCACTTCCAAGAGTTGCTGATTAGTTAAAGGCTCAATGTATGGCATCACAACCTAGACAATAATTAACATTCAGATTGTGTTCTCAAAAGTGAAAGCTGTATAATGTGAATAAAAAGGGTTTACATTTAACAGCTCGGATGGACGGAAACCTCCAATCCACTGGAAGAAGCGTTCAGTCGAAGTTCTCCACATTCCCGACATCAAAAAGAACACATCAGCCTTTGCAGCATCAGCTTTCATACGGAAGAGATTTGCGTAGTGATTCAAGCAAATGTCCACTAGCATTTTAAGTTCAATGTCACTTATATGAGCTTGGAGTGCTGTTCGAATCTCACTAACTCTCTTGTTTTGCTCATCTATCCAGTGTGTGTATTCCATCTCAAATGCAGCAATCCCTGAAAAAAAGTTTCCATTGAGAACTTAAGAGATCAAGCAATGTTAACAAATAGTTATAGTAAACACCAACCTGAGTTCATGTTCCCAGCTGGTCCTAGGTAACTAGTATCTGATGAGTTAGGTACGCATAATCCCTGAAAAGAAACATAAAAGAAATCACAGACTCAGTATGAATCAAATAAAGTTTGATGAACACAGAACCAAACAAAAAAAGCTTGAGCTAACCTGCTTCCTAGCTCTTACAAGTTCCTGCTCCAGCTGTGACAGCTTTAATCGGCTTTCTTCTAACTGTTGGACATGCGCCTACATTCACAGATGTAATGTAACTTTACACAACCTTTTATTTTTCTCATCACCACAAGAAAATTCTCACCAAGAGATACCATTTCTTACCTTCTTTCTCAAACGACTTTTGCGAGCAGCTTCTCGATTCTGAGCCAAACGCCGTTTCATCTGTGCATACAGAAGGAACAACAATTTATATCATCACACCATGTCTCTTCCTCTAAATATTAAAATGGAGAGGAATGATTTATGAGGATTTCGAAACCAAAGTGATGTTAAAAACAACTCAACTCTCATCATTCGTAATAAAAAATGGTAAAAGTGTTTACCTTATCATTGATCTGATCTTCATCCTGATCATTATTACTAGAAGGTTCTGCTTCAACAGAGTTATTATGCAAAGAAGTATAATTTGCCTGCGCATAATCAAACCATAAATTATCAAAACAAGCAGCACTTATAAGTAAGTCTTGACATGAATAAGTAAAAGATAAAAAAGAATATATCTCACTCTATTGTTATCATCTGGTTCTGCTCTAGCATCAACCTCAAGAGTTGTTGAAGAATTCATATTATTAGTCTGATTATTACTACTAATATTATTGATATCTGATTTAAAATGATTCTCCCAACCAGACAACTGTTGTAATGGTTCATACATCCCTATGTCTCTTAATGATACAAGTTGTGTAGTAGAAGAAGAAGAGCTCATCATCTGTAGAATAATAACAATTACAAACTCAAAGCTTAACAAAACCTCAGCTTTCAATTCGATATAAGATCCAATCAATATCAATAAAATTACACTACTTGTCACTAAGTACAAATTCTTCTTCACCAGTTACTAGAGTTAGTTAATACAGTTTTAGCTATAAAGATTGAAACTTTAAACAATAAAAACAAGACCCAGCTCTCCAAAACTAAGCCTTTGAAGAAAAATAGTCAAATAGAGCAATAAACATCGGATATAAACGAACCTCCATTGATAAGCAGAGAAATACATAAGAAAGACGAGAGATAAAAGAGTGAATCTACGCCAATTCAGAAGTATGTTCCTGATTAAACGGAGACCACAGAGATCAATAGCTTAAGAGAAATGACTAGTAAACTTTTGGTCAAAAACTTAGAGGTGAAGAGTACACATCCATCATTGAAACAAAAAGCAGAGATATTTTTTTGGTTTGATTAGTCGATGAGGGTAGAATAATAATAATAATAATAAGCAAGTTGAAATAAACGAACGATGAACGACAAAAGTAACCCACCACCAAAAGAGAAAACAAATCGATAGAAAAAAGTTCAAGTCTTTTCCAAAAAGCTTGACTTTATCCTGCGCCTCTTTTTCTAAAATACGCATAGGATGACGTTACCAACCGATGATGAGCTGGATTTTTTCATTGGCGGCCGACACGTCAACAGCTCGATGGGAATATTCCAGCCCAGCTAACTGTTATAGATTCTGAATCTCACATATACACTCACAAAAAAAAATCTTCTTCTTGTAACGATTTTTAAAATGTATATTTGTTCTAACTTATAAGTAATATAACAAAAAAATAACAATGAAAATAACAATAATATGTTATAATCTTTTAATAAATTATTTTTGTTCCAAATTAACTATTTTTCTCTATAAAGTATTCCTTCCTTTTCTAAAAATATTATTTAGACATTAAAATTTTAAAATAAAAAATATTATTTTATATTTTTAATACAGTTTTAAAAATTAAAAAATATTTTATTTTAATTTATTAATTAGAAGAAAATGATTTCATGTATTAATAAAGAGTACAAAAATAAATTTACATATGTTTAGTTTGATTAGAATTGTAAGTGTGAAATTTTAAAAAAAGTATATGGATATTATAGAATAAGTTTCCAAAATTAATACTGATTTAATGAATTGTTTTATTTTGGAGGGACTCTAAAATGTTAGTGTAGTGCAAGTGGCAACTTTAACTCTTTAAGTATCACTACTTAAGCTTAGTGAGAAATAATTGGGCCTTTGGTGACCTACCCAACACTACACATATTTTTTTTTATTAAAATTCTTCTTTTTGCCTAATAAATATTTATTCTTTAAATCATTCTGGCGCCACTTGTCTAATATAATCTGTGTTTTCGAGTCTTTCCACAGAGACAAGCATGCCTGTTGTTGTTTTTTTTTCCTTTCTTTTGTTTTGATTTTGCTTTAATAAAGCTTCATATAATGTTTTTAATCCTCTTAATATAATATATAGGTAGTGGTCGAAGGAAAAAATGGCGAAACTAAATGAATCTGTTTCTTCTAGAATTATATTTTCCTAAAAAATTACTTGTAATATTAGGTCATGACTATCAAATTCCAAATTAAGTTAAACACTACTCTTTCAAAGTTCCGATGAGTTAGCACAGCCATTTATATATATATATATATATTTCCGATGAGTGTGCACTAACAAAAAATGAGGAGAAAGAAATAAATGTTTTTATATCAAGAAGAGAACAAAACAGTGTAAATGTTTTCATAAAATAATAGAGCAAATAAAAAAGGCTAAACATTGTTGAAAAATCTCACGTGACACGTCAAGTGGTCGATGGTAAATGCACGTGATAACGTGGCAAGCAAGTCTTTATCAGTCATCACTTGTGTGGCACTTCCTAAGCTTATGAACGATGGATATGTAATTGTCGTTAATAGTTTTGATGTCCTTTTTTATGACCGATGTTAATAGTTCGGATCTCTTTTTTTCGTATTCATGATGATTAACAAATCCGACCTTAACCTAAAATCCATTTTTTGGCTTTATATATGTGACCTAATGTTTTGGGTCAGCTCTGATGATTAGTACAATTACATCGATTTTTATGATAGTGAATCACTGACTTTGATACACAACATGAACCATAGAATTAGATGAAGTAATCCAACAAACAAATAAATCACGCGGCATTTTAGTTTTGGTACGTCCGATATGAATTTTACAAATCTTATTACTTTTATAGTGAGTATATATTGAGGAAATAAAATTTCTTTTCATAAACTAAGATTTTATTCTCAAGAACTGTGATTTTAGAGTAACCTATGCATAAAGGAGTTTGTGTTAAGTTCAAGTAGTTAATATTAAAAAGTAAGATTCTTTAGTATTTTTTAAAATATATATATATATATATATATATATATTTATATATATAGTAGAACTTCTTTAAATGCTTTTTTTCAGTCTGTCAACCAATCAAAAATCCCTGATATCGTTTTTATTTTATAATCAGACATTTTAAAAAAAATCCTGTAGATATATAATTTGTCGGCCACGTTTTTGTCTATTGCATAAAATTCTGATGCTACCATATAGATAGATTAGATACTATACTTATCTAAACTTAAAACAGGTTATTACGTTATGAATATAATTTAAAAGGACCTTTGTCTTTGTCGTGGGAAGGTCTGGAGAATAATTTTATATACATTACAACTCCAACCCTTAGTTTTTCTTTTTCTTTTTGTCGTATAATTTATTGATGTCCTAAACTTATGATGTTTAAAAACAGCTTCACATGATATGTCTGTCTAACGTGATCTTATCTAACTGGTTCAGATAATCACGTGGACTTGTTTCTTGATTTTGTCTAAATAACTTGGAATGTTTTTTTATGCGCCTTTTAACTAAACATTTTGTTGTTTTAGCTTTAAAAAATCAAGAACGAGGAACAATAAAAATTAAGAAAATGATATAAAAAATAGCAGTATAAACACTATCAACCATAAAGCAAACAAGAAATTAAAATAAAAATGACAAAAAAACTCTTAACTTTTTTTATTCTTATATTAGTTTGATTAATTTTTGGACATAACCATCTTAGCTTATTATTATTCTATATTCATAAGATCACAAACTTTAGCAGAGTTTTTCTTGGTGTTCGGCTTTCTAAAGAACCACGAACCAGATCCTCCGCCGTTATCTTCGATTCCACCGATGGTTGTAGCTGCGTTTACCGTTACACTCTTGATCATGTTCTCTTTGTGAAACTTCCTAGCCATGTAAGCTTCTGCCATAGCCATCGACATGTTCGAATAATCTAGAAATTCAAAGTAATAAAAAAGTAATTGTAATTATGAAAAAGAGATGCAGATAGAAACAAAAGATGTGTTGTAATGTTAAAAGAATATGGTGAAAGGTGAGTATAGTTGTTTGGAACTAAGGGGAGGTGTTGAATTTATAGATAAATTTATGGGTCCATTTATGTTGAATTTATTTCTTCTGTTTCCCACTTACTTTACGGACTTATTAATTATTATACAATATATATATTTTTTGTTTTTACAGCTATTATAAGTGCATGTGTAGTGGACTAGTGGCGAATCTATAAAATAATCAACAAATAAATTATATAAATGGTGATAATCTTGGGGATAATTCGTCCTCTATTGCCAGAGAAAACTATAGATAATTCTTTTTTATACGATGATGTAATGATTTTTAATGAAAATACATACACATCTAAAGATCGTAAAAGAGTGAGAAATACGATAATGTCTCATTAAATTAAAATACAAACATAAAACAGTAACTAGGCAAACAATAAACAAAAGAAATAATGGGTTAGATGCAAATCCACGATAGATCCGGATATGATTACTTCCACTATATACTATTATTATATACTATGTTTCAAGAAAGTAGACGTATTAACTTTATAATTAGAGTTTTTTTATTGTCAACTTATTTTAGAGTTTTATATTTAAGAGAAATATTTAATTTATTAATGTCACTAAGACGAAAGCATTTAAGCATCATAATCTTTTGTAATATATAATACAGCCTTGCCTAATGAAGTACTAATGAACATAGCCCGACTCATGGCTACTGTTCGTAAATCATGATGCGTATAAAGTGACCATGTTGTACACTCGTACTCAACATTAACGATTTAATTAGTTAAGTAATTAGGTTTATTTAATTAGTCCCGTACATTTTACGAGTCCAAGAGAATATCCAAATAGTCGGTTCTGATATAGCTTAGGGTGGCAAGCTCATACTGCAGATCAGCGCATCATCCCCCCAACACCGACTAATCCTGGGATCCGGAGAGAGCATGTGAAATCCCCGGTGGCCAAGCGATTTAAATGTGGCAAATTCCGTAACTGGGTGGAGTCGATCTCTGGCCTTGACCAATAGGACAACACTCACCTAGCGCCCGGAAAACCACCCCACTACCATCGCTTGGTTGGTTCAGCTTAACCGGTCAAAGAGAATGTTTCGTTTCAACGTTAAAGCAAATTCGATTTCAAACTCTATTTATTTTTAAAAATGTAAAACTGAAATTATTTTACTTATAATAATTATTTAATTTATTTGTACCCATTGTCAATATAGGTCAGTATTCAATAAACTAAAATACTTGATCAGATATTATGGAAGAATGTTATATATGTATATCGATAGTTATTGTCATACTTTATGTTGTTGTTGTACATTAGGAAATCAGCAAAAGAATAAATTAAAGATAATGCTTTTCTCCTTTTCCTTTTCTTCTTTTGATTCCTAGATATTAAAGATAACGTGTTTTGGTCCCAGACATGCACTACAAACAATATAAAAACATTAAATATGGTATTTACAAAGTTTAATTGAATGCTATAGTTTATTAAAAAGAAACATAGGGAACTCTCTACTGTTCAAAACTCAAGTACACACCTACGTCTTGGGACTGGGAAGCTTCGTTGACATTGTTTCTTGAGGGTAATTAAACATAGGGCTGTAAATTTGGTTTATTATCCCTGGGTTATGCGGGTTTTGTTTTAATCCGATGCAGAATGGTGCGGATCAAAAGAATTATAAAATTAAATTAGTGAATGCAGTTTGAGATATATTAAAACATGACGGATGCAGATAAAATTATTTATAAAAACGGATATGCGAGATACACACAATTATGCGTCGTTTTATCAATTAAATGCTTGTTATTTTTAGTAAATATGTGTTTTTTTAAAAAAAATGTATGTTGTTTTTAGAAATTAAGAAAAAATCATATTTTATCTCATTTTGCGTAGGGGTGGGCAAACAGGAATTCGGGACGAGATTTTATGGGAATGGGACGGGAATTCGGGAGTACAAAAACGTGTCCCGTTTACGTCCCATATAAAATATAGAACGGGACGGGATGGGACGGGACGGGACGGAAATAGGAATTCCCAAAAATAAATATAAAATACCAAATATATTTGTTAATAATAACAAAAAACATAAAATCAATATAACGTAAATTTCATA
>KE159404.1:15836-37600 GCA_000411055.1 Leavenworthia alabamica
TGGGAATTCTCATTTCCGTCATGTCCCGTCATGTTCCCAAACGGAAATCAGAAGTTTGTCTTATATGGGAATATATTTTGAAACGGGACGGGAATTTCCGAATGGGAATGGGATGAGACAGGAATTGTTTCCACCCCTAATTTTGCGGGTTAAGTGGGTTACCCGTCAATCCGTTTGATTAACGCAGGACGGATGCATATATCAAATTTGAAATATGCGGATCATGAAGTTGATGATTTGCAGATAAAATTTTTTAAAATCTATAGCAGAACGGGTTAGGTGAAGCAGGTTCGACTCGTTTGAGAGAGCTAATTAAACATCTGATTTCACTTCAGGTCAAGTAGACTAACTATGGTTTACCTAAGACGAGAGCTTCTGTCTGATGCAATTCTGGTGAATGTTAATTTGGCTAGGCCCAAAACACACGTATTAATCATTCGAAATAGGCATCAAGGACTTGTGCAAATGTATTAATCGGATAAACGCCACGTGCGTGACGCACGTGATAAGGATGAGTGGGTTACGTGCGAAAGTATAGTTGAGCTTAGCTGTGTGAGCGCCCGAGAGAAAAAGAGACCGCTCGAAACCCACGTGCCTCTCAGGTCCACTCTATGGGGTCCACCACTACACTCACTATTTTTTTTATTACATTATATACCACTGTCTATTTAAACTTCAGATCTTTTGGGGTTGATGCATTGATAAATGACAACCATAAGATTGTTATACTGGAATTTTGGAGATAATAGTTATGTATATATCTAACTTTAATATTCATGCTCGGTGAATATACTTTTATATATCAAAAAATACATTGTTGAGTAAATATTAAAAAAAGGTCAAAAGATTTATTTTAACGAGAAAAATGTCCAAAGATTTCATTGTGGTTTCTTTTTCATGTTAAGGATTTATTTGATTATTTTACATGCTGAAGATAACTATTATTTTATGCATATTATAAATTTTTTAATTGTTTTAATTTCAGATATACGTAATACTAAATTTGAGAATTCAAACCTCCAAAAACATATAAAACCCAACATAATAAAAGTCTTCATTAAAAAAAACATGAGAAAAAGAAACGGAATAAGGATAATAAATAAAATGGGCTTTGGCGGGATGTCTCTGTTCTTAATTAACCCTTGTCTTATACTTAAACCCCTCAACAACTCACACTTTACTGTAATCTCTCTTTCTTTCTGATATTTCACCAAATTACCAAACACTTAAATCAATTAATCAAAACCTAACCTCATTCAATCTCCATTACCCAAACTTTAGATCCGTAATGCAGTTGAATCCCTTACATTTTTAGCTTACCCAAATTTCAAATTCACTGACTTTATTATTTATTAATATTTACAGAGTTTCAGTGGAAAAAGCTGGAGAAGAAGAAGAAGAGAGAGATATCGTGGTTGAAGATTCTTCATTGTTTGCTTCCGACATAAGCACCTTTCAGATCCGGAGCAAGGTCATCGATCCCACTTCACTCCCTCATTATTACACAATCCAATTAATCAAGCTTTAGTTTTGTTTTTAAATTTTCATTACCGAAATTAAGGATTCAAGATTGCTTCACTTTCCTTTTTGGGTTTGTTTTTCTTATTTGGCAACTAAATCTGGAAAAATGTGTGCATAGATTGTGGAATTTAATTATAGTTTGGCTAAGCATTCCTCAGTTGAATCGGATCTATTTCTCGATTTTGGGTGTTTCAAGTGGATCTAAATATAAGCTTGAATTGGTTAGTAGGAAAAGATCGGAGTTCAAACTTGGCTCATTTGGTAGTTTCTTTGTTTCACTGGATTTAGCATTTGAAATAGGATCTAAGCTTGCTCCGATGGCTTCATTCTTCTTCTCTAGTCTCTTTGTTTCGAATTGTGTTATGATTGTTCTATGTAGTCTATGTTCTTACTAGGATTAAAGACGGTTGTGGCATATGTATGTTTGCAGGTGTGGTGACTCTTTTGATTTATTGAGTAATGTCAAGACTGGCGAAATGGAAGCTGGAGAAAGCCAAAGTCAAAGTGGTCTTTCGATTGCAGTTTCAAGCTACCCATGTAAATCAAATTCTCCTTATAAGGCTCAAAAGACGTCCTTTACTAACTCTGCAAATTACAGCTCAATAGTCTCTTCCTATTGTTGTTGCTTGTGTTCTTATTATGCTGTTGGTGTGTTCAATAAGATGTTTAGTGATATGATGAATATGTTTACTGAAGGTTCCACAAGCGGGATGGGACAAACTCTTCATATCTTTCATTCCCGCTGATTCTGTAAAAGCTACAGCAAAGACTACAAAAGCACTTGTTAGAAATGGAACTTGCAAGTGGGGAGATCCAATCTATGAAACTACTAGGCTGCTTCAGGATACAAGGACCAAGCAATATGATGAAAAACTCTATAAGATTGTTGTGGCTATGGTATCATTCTACTTTTTTTCCTTATCTTTTTTTCTGCCTTCCAATTTCGGAATTAATTTATTTTTCGTTTTGCATTCTTATGAGATCAGGGTACTTCTAGATCTAGTATCCTTGGAGAGGCTATGATTAACCTTGCTGAATATGCTGATGCCTTGAAACCTTTTGCTGTGGTATTGCCCTTGCAAGGTTGTGATTCAGGAGCTATCTTACATGTATGGACCATTTGGCAGTTTTTCTATTTCTCCACGTCTCGATAACGAGATAGACTTCTGTCTTAAGCTCACAGATTTGGTGGTTTCTCAACATTTTGATTCTTGTTTACAGGTCACTGTACAGCTGTTAACTTCTAAAACTGGTTTCAGAGAGTTTGAGCAGCAGAGAGAACTCAGGGAGAGGGGACCATCAGCGACCCCTGACCATGGCAGTCCTGACGAATCTTCTCGTTGCAGGATTTCACCTTCTGATGAGACTATTAGTCATGTTGATAAGGTTTGGTCTCCTTTTTCCACTAAAGCTTCATGAATGTGTCCTTTCAGGTTTTCACCCCAAAATTTACTTTGCTCGTACTTGATCCATGATTGTTAAAATATGCTACTAAAATATTATGCTGATTTGTATGTAGTGTTATGCTCACCTATTTGTAGAACGAATTTTCCACACAGCTAATTTTGATGAGGAAGTTGACACAACTTATATTGTCAATATCTTTTTGCAGACACATATACCAGGGAGTTTCAAAGAAAAGTTCCGAGATGATTCTTTAGTGGAAGAGGCTGTGGGGCCAAATGAACTTGATTCAAGATTGAGATTTGATGTTTCTTCAAACACATCAGACAGCCTAAATGCAGAGAAACACGATATATCCAGCACTAATGAAATTGACAGCATCAAAAGTGTGGTATCTGGAGATCTGAGTGGACTTGTTCAGGGCTGGGGTTCAGACTATCTTGGTAAGAATACTGATTCGGGCACTGCAGTAGAAGACAACAATAAGCTTAAAGAATTCTTGGAAGACATGGAATCATCCATTAATGAAATTAAGATTGAAGTGAGTTCGTTGCAGTGCCATGCAGATGATATAGGTTCCAAAGCTCAAGATTTTTCTCGAATACTTATTTCAGAGATTGGTTCAGGGGATCAATTGGTCAGAGAAGTATCTGTGCTTAAATCAGAGTGCTCAAAGTTAAAAGAAGAGATGGAGAGCTTGAGTAAGGTCAAATCACACACTCTGTATAATAGCAAAGACCAAGATAGTGTTCCCCATAATCTACAACTAAGATGGCTGCAAGGACTTTTAGTTGTAGAGGATAACATAAGAGAAATTCAAAATAAAGTTTGCTATGGCTACCATGATAGAGATTTAAGGTTGTTCCTCTCAGACTTTGAGTCTCTGCTCGGAGTTCTACTGGATTTGAAAAGGCAGATTGGCCAGCCTATATCTCACCACAGTACAGTACAATTCGAGAAAATCATCACGGCCGACAAGAAAGAGAGAGGCATATCAAAAGCAGAGCATTTTATATCAGGTTCTGAGTTGGACACTGATATTTATCAACCAGAAGTTGATCCACTTCAGTATCTGGGGTTGCCTGATCTTGTTTCTCGTGAACCCAATTCAGCAGAATCTGTTAGTGCCATGAGAGATAAAATACTCGAGCTTGTACGAGGTCTGGATGAGTCTAAAGCTGAACGTGATAGCCTTACCAAGAAAATGGATCAGATGGAATGCTATTATGAATCTCTGGTCCAGGAGCTTGAGGAAACTCAAAGGCAGTTGCTCGTAGAGTTACAGAATCTAAGGACTGAACATTCCACGTGCATCTATAGTATCTCTGGTGCTAAGGCTGAGATGGAAACATTGCGCCAAGATATGAATGAGCAAACAGTAAGATTTTCTGAGGAGAAGAAAACTTTGAATTCTTTGAATGAACAACTGGATAAACGAGCTATGGCTGCAGAAGCAGCACTTAAAAGGGCCCGCTTAAATTATTCTATTGCTGTCAACCATTTGCAGAAGGATCTTGAATTGCTTTCATCGCAGGTTGTATCTATGTTTGAGACCAATGAAAACCTCATTAAACAAGCTTTTCCAGATCCTCCACAAAGCTTTCACGAATGCATAGAATCAACAAATGATTCAAAGCCTGAGAAACAGGATACTCGTGATGTAAATCTCACGCAGTTTCAGAATGAGAAAATGGGGATGAAGGAACGCCCCTTAAAAGGTGATATTCTTCTAGAAGATTTGAAGAGATCTCTTCATGTGCAAGAAGGCCTATATCAAAAAGTTGAAGCAGAACTCTATGAGATGCACTCAAGAAACTTATATCTGGAAGTATTCTCGAACATTCTACAGGAAACTTTTCTTGAAGCAAGTGTTGACGAAAGGATCATGAAAGCGAAAATTGATGATCTTGGATGGCAGTTGGAGCTTTCAACAGAGGCCAAGGAAATATTGAAGCAGAGGCTGGATATTGCTTTGGACGAGGTTTGCTCCCTGAATGAAGATAAAACCACATGCATTGCCAAATGGAATGCTCTAGCTTTGCAGAATCAAAGTTTAGAGGCGAACTTGCAGAATATAACTCATGAGAACTACATCCTTCTTCAAAAGATTGATGAACTGGAATCTGTAGTGTCTGACTTCAAGAATTGGAAGACCAATTACGAGACATGCTTTAATGAGAAGAAAGAGCTTGCAGAGCTGATGGAGAAAGAAGCTCTTGAAAAAGCTCATTTTCAGACAAGGCTTGCTACTGTGCAGGCTGAGTTTGATGCTGTGAGAGGAAAGTTCGATGATCTGGCTACTGCAAATGGAACTCTACAGCAGAACTTCAGTAGTCTGAAAGACGAGTTGATGAGCACGTTAGGCTGCTACAATGACAAACTCGTTTCGTTAACCCTCTGGGAAGGGGGAGTGGGTTTTGATTTGGAGTCCCATGATTTGACTGAGCAGCTTGATAAATTCTTGTGTAAGATATATGAAAAATGTTTCGTACTTATGACAGAGAATAAAGATCTGTTAAAGGAAAAATCCAAGACAGAGTCTAATTTAAGGGCTGCCGAGTCTGATGTTATGGAGCTCAAGCAGAAGCATGAGAATGATGTACAATGTCTGGTCACTAAACTAGAAGCTTCCACTTCTCTCCTCCAGAGACTTCAGTTGGAAACTGAGTCTATCGTGGACAAAATGAAGGATATTTCTGAAGCTGAGCAAAACTATGAGAGCCGTCACACGGACATTCTTTCTCGTCTTGACTACTTTGACAATGAACTGCATCTACTTGTAGCCAAGAATGAGGGACTTGGGCAAAAGATTTTTGAATTAGGCACTGTAGCTGTTGAACACGAAAGAATCAAGCTGCTTGTTGAAGAACTGGGTGAGGAAAAAAAACGTTTTCTGGTTTCTCTTCAAGATAAATCTCAGGAAACTTTGGGTCTTGTGCGTGAGCTTGAGAATTTAAGGACAACATTTAACCACGAGTTGAGAATTGAAAGAAGCTCAAGGGAGGAAACAGAAATTAAAATGCAAGATCTTACTTCTGAGTTGGTCGCTAAAAGTTCCAAATTGCTGAGTTTTGATGAGCAAAGCTCTGAGTTGGTCCGTCTTAGGCAAATGGTCTCCGATCTGGAGCTGGAGAAGGCAACTCAAACTGATCTTTTGTCAAGATATGAAACATCTATGAGAAGCTTGAATCGTGATTCATCATATATTTCCGATCTGGAATCTCAGTTACTTGAAATTATGGAATTTGCAGTAGCAGCAGATATCCAGATTGTTTTCACAAGAACTGAGTGGGAGACTTATGCTGAGGAGCACCACAAGGAACATTTTGAGGTATTGACTGCACTCAATGACTCTCGTAATATAGGTGCTCAGCATATGGATGAAATTATAAAGTTACTGACAGATCTTGAATCCTTAAAATCAGAATTGATAGTTGAGAGAAGGTTGAGAAACAAATTAGACAGTAGAATTGAAGAACTCGCTTCTGAGCTAGATGAAAAGCAATTGCTGTTGGAGAACTCTGATTTGCAGAAATCTCAACTGAAACTTTTGGAGAGGATGGTAGCTGAGCTAGAATCGGATAAGTCGCTCCAAAGTTCCGAGTATGTTAGAAACGGTCATCAAGAGTCTTCTTTTATTGAAGAACTGTTTCAATGTCTAATAGCTGCAGATGTTCAGCTTGTTTTTAGAAAATTCCAATCTGAGACCTGTATCAATGACCTTGCAGAACAACTTAGCAGCTGCTCTAAGAGCCATCTAGAGTTTAAAAAGAAGCACACTGATGTAGAATCTGCCCTTAACCATTGTCTAGTCAACGAAACACGGTACAAGGAAGAAAACAATCAATTACTGATTAATATTGAAGTCTTGAAGTCTGAGCTAGAGTCTTCCATGGCTAAAAGTAGAGCTCTTGCTGATAGAAATGATGAAATGGCAGTTGAGCTTGAAGAGCACGCAGCTAGGGATGAGAATACAGTAAAGAGTTATTCTGAGAGAAGCCTAGGTGTTCATGAGGTTGAGCAATTGAAATCTTTGTTGGCTGAGCAAGAAGAAGAAATTGAAAATCTGATGGTGTTAAAGGCTGAGGCAGAAATTACTGTCGGAGTACTAAAAGATAAATTAGCCGAGCAGTGTGTAAAAGGTGCCAATGAGCTTGAAGCATTGAAAAATAGGTATGGTGATCTCAGTCAGAAGCTCTCTGAGCAGATTCTGAAAACAGAAGAGTTCAAAAGCTTGTCCATTCATCTGAAAGAGCTTAAAGACAATGCTGAAGCAGAATGCACTCGTGCCCGTGAAAAGACTGACTATCAAGCCCCACTAACTCCACAGCATGAGTCTTTGAGAATCATTTTCATCAAAGAACAGTATGAAACCAAGCTGCAGGAACTTCAACACCAACTAACCATGGCCAAGAAGCATGGTGAGGAAATTCTGATGAAGTTGCAAGATGCCATTGATGAGAATGAGGCAATGAAGAAGGCAGAATCCAGCCATTTTAAAAAAACTAAAGAGTTAGGTGATAAAATATTGGAACTGGAGGCTACTCTACAATCTGCAATATATGATAAACGTGAGAAAACAACAGCTTATGACATGATGAAGGCTGAGCTGGATTGTTCATTATTAAGTCTTGAGTGTTGTAAGGAAGAAAAACAGAAGCTTGAAGTTTTTCTGCAGGAATGCAAAGAGGAGAGATCAAAACTGTCCAAAGAGCTAGAATCAATGAGAGAATTAATACAACGTTGCAGCTCTCATAAAAATATTCAGATGGAAGGCCCTGATAGATTGAGCTTGGAAGATGGTGTATCAGAGGGCGACTTGTTGAACCATGAGCAAAGGGAAGATCCTTGTTTAGTTCATACAGTAGGGACCACCAGTCCCAGACCAAATTTTCAGGTAATCATCAGTTATATCCGTTTGGATTAGCATTTATTGGGAAGTTAAATCCTTAAGCTCATGGTATAATAGACCTCATGTTAAAAGTTAAAACTAGTTGTTCTTCTAAAAATATGTTGCACCTTCTTCATGAAATGTTATGCAAAACAAGTTCATATGATTAATCAACCTGTAATGACTAGGCTTCCTAAGTTAGATATTGAGCATATTGTTTCCTGTGACTAAACAGTAAAAAAGGTGTTACAGTAAATTTCTTATTATGTTGACAATTTCTAATGTATGCTTATCGTTCCTCAGGGTGCTATTCAGTCGAGAGGTGTAAATGGAAACGGAGACCAATTACCATCCGGACAAGCAATGGCGCTGGACAAAAGTGAAGAGGGCCTAGCTTTGATCAATGATAGTTTCAGGGCAGAGACTTTAAGATCAAGCATGGATAACTTAAACAATGAGGTAATACTGGATTTTCGGTAATAACTATAAAGGGTGGAGAGTTATCACTGACTTAGTTTGGAACTTTGGATTAGATAGCAAATCTTAATCACAATGTCTACTTGTTGGTTAGTATCTACAGAACGATTTTAAGTTAGTGCTTACCGTTGGATGTTTTTTTGTATTCTTTACAGCTAGAACGGATGAAGAACGAGAATCTACTTCAACCTCAAAATGAAAATGATTCAGACTCTAGATTTCCGGGTCTGGAACAGGAGCTGATGCAGTTGCGTCAGGTGCAGATGTTTATCTTTTGGAGATAGTTAATATAGTGAAAGCATGAGTTTCCAGAAATCTTATGATCATTTTTTTAACAGGCAAAGGAAGAACTTCAAAGTATCTTCCCTCTATCTCACGATAATTTCAACTGCGGGAACGCATTGGAAAGGGTTCTTGCATTGGAAATAGAACTTGCTGAAGCTCTGCGAGGAAAGAAGAAATCAAACATCCATTTCCAGAGGTAGATTCAAGAAGTCTGTTATTTATTTTCGCCTTTGTAAACCCAAGATTCTCCCTGAATGAGTAAGAACTATACTAGACTTTGAACTTATTCTTTTTTCGCCTGGAATCGCAGCTCTTTCTTGAAGCAACACACCGATGACGAAGCAATCTTCCAGAGTTTCAGAGACATAAACAACCTAATCGAAGAAATGCTGGAGACCAAAGGCCGGTATTCTTCTATGGAGACAGAGCTAAATGAAATGCATGACCGTTACTCTCAGCTAAGTCTCAAGTTTGCAGAGGTTGAAGGAGAGAGACAAAAGCTCATGATGACTCTGAAGAATGTCAGGGCATCAAAGAAGGCTATGATCTTGAATCGTTCATCATCCGCAACTCTTGGTGAACATTAATGCACAGATGCTACTATGTATATATGTCCCAAGAATGTTGAATAAGTCCTAAGTTCTTCTAACAGTGTCCTCACTCAAGTTATAGATAGCATAATATAATTGTTCTGTATTCAAGATATGAGTTCTCAAAGTGATGTGTCTTCTCTGTATTTTATAGAAACCTTTTATATTCTTTAATTCAAAGAGTGAAAAGTTTAGTTGAGAGTAAGAACATAAATTTAGTGACAAGTTATCAAACATTTCTGTTGTTTAGAACATATTGTATATTGTAAAAAAAAAAAACCATCCTTGAAGTTTTATCGACTATTTTGATAATGAAAAAAAAAAGAAAAATAAACTGACAACCACACCCAAGAAACCAGGTTCTGTTACTCTGTAATGAAGAGTCCTTTGTTTTCATGACTATGATGCCAATCATCTTGTACTGAAGGAACTTCTAAAAGCTTGTCTGAATCTACGGAAGCTGGAGTATGATCCAATGCCATTATCATGAAGGATAAAAATTTCTATTATCATATTTATCTGCAGCTACAAAATGATGCACACGCAACGATTCTTCATTGGTGGATCATTCTGAAGTTTTTCTGTGGAAGAGTAAAAATTACATTATAATAAGATGATATGAACATGACCTCAAACATGAGTAGTTAGCACCAAAACTTTTGGGAAAAACTAAAGAGGTAAGAGAAATAAATGTAAAAAAATGAAAAGTTACCAGTCTTTTTGTGTACAGTAGAAGGGCGAAGAAGAAGATGCATAGTGATGATCATTCCAACAGGAAGCTTAGATTCAGCAAGTGTTGTATTGTTCTCCAATATTTTGCCAGCATTGATGATCTTTAAATCATTTACACTCTTTGGAGTATTTTCTTTATCTGTCAAATCAATTACAGAAAACAACTGAAAATGAAGTTCCAACACATTAGTTTTATTCTAAACCACAAAAGAATACAACTTGAGAGATCAATCTTACACTAGTTTTATTCATATTCCAAAATCAGTTGCTAGAGTAGCTTTATACAACAACAACTAAACCTTTTCCTCTATAAAATTCTCATACTTTACAAAGTTCAATATCATATATCAAATCAATGGAGAAACAAGAATGAAGAAGACTAACTTGACTTGACATAATCAAATATAATGAAAAGGCGGAAGAAACTACTTGTAAAACTAAGGAAACCACAAATCAAATCATAAAGAAACAAAATCAAATGAGTCTGAACTAACCATGAAAACTGTGAGATGAAGAAAAGAATACCTTTAGGCCATTGAGAAATGATGGTTTCTTTAAGAGAAGAAACAGAGATAGATTGATTAAACTTGCAAGGACCTATATCACTCCCATCTGCTAATCTAAACTTTACTTCTATCCAATCTTCTTCTCCTCCCATCCTCTCCCTTTCTATCAACACTTCTTCACCTATCCAATTTACAAAAACCTCAAAAACATAAAAAGATAACAAAAACCCTTCAAATCACTGTTGCTAAATAATTTGAAACCAACGACCCAAGAAGTGAAACAGAAGAAAAAAACGATTTTTTTCTTTTTCTATATAATCTAAAAATCGATACTTGTTCTGAAGAACAGATTCAAATATAAATGAATAATTTTCGATTAAGAAAATAAGAATTTGAAAGAAGAAGAAAAGAGACACCTTGGTTGAATTGAAAGGCTCTGTTTTTGAGCACCAAATATACACACAGAGATGACGAAATTAATTTTGTGTTTCTTTTGTCAATTCAGATTCTTCTAATTATTATTATTAATTTAACTCTTACCTACCTGAATCTTGATTTGACTTTTCTACCCCTTCGAATTCTCCTTATTATCATTATAAACATGACTTTTATTATTTTATGGATTTACTTAATTAAATTTGTTCAAATCCATAGACTTGTACAATAAATTAGATATGTTTGATAGTGATTTATATTACAAAAAATATCTAAGAATAATATTCGTGAATGGATTCAATAATTTTGATTCTTATTAGGTAGTGGGTATTTGATACTTTCTTTGATTTTTGAACTCCTCACATTTATTTTTTATAAAGATTATTTTAATCATAAGTTCCTCAATTATTTATACCATTTATAGTTTGATAAATATGTTATAATTTATATGTGATTTATACCAATGACAAATGGGTTATTGTGGAATTCATTATGAGCATATATATACAAAAAAAAAACATATTGTAATTCCAATTGCTTAGAAAATGGCACCCACTAACTAACTATAGAGGCTATCAACTTTAACTAGTTTAAGATTGTATTTAATCAACATAAATTATAATTAGTGATTCTTAATTTCTTATAAATATTAAACAAGGAACATCTAGAGATGAAATCAGATGGAATAAATAAAATAATTGAATGTTATGTATATGGGAAAGTTTGGTTTAATGCTTTAACATTTGGATTCAATTTGGTTTGGTGAAAAAATTGAATTTAATTTTGATTTGATATTTTTGACAAATGAAACCAAATATAAACCAACCTATATTGGAATTAAATACCATTTTATTTTAACCGTTGCTAATAATTAATTTCGGTTTGAATTGTTGAAATGTCGTTCGTGCATTCCACAAATAAATAAAAGCCAATACACATTTATAGAGTTATATAGATGGAATAAATAAGGAGCAAGTGATAATTATATATTTAGATATTTATGCATTAAGACTGTTTCCTTCACATCAGATTTAAAGTATTAACGAAAATATAATCATAGAATAGATTCGTTGAAAATCAAAAGCCACTTTCATAAAATAAATAAATAATAAAAATGAGAGAATCAAGATATGGTTTTTTGAGTTATGAGCATATGATACCTTCTAAATTCTAAGACATCAATGATTTATCATTTTGTTTTTTTTTTCATAAGTTATATAATCTATACTTTGTGTTTCTGCTTCTTTAGGTCCACCATTATAGGATCAAGAAAAATAATCAAAAGAGAGCTACATAATCCACTCAACTCAAGAGATTCTAAAATCAAACCGGATAATTTCGGTTAAGCAATGTGATAACGTGATACTCTAGTGTATATTTGTGCATAGATCGATAAAACAGTCTCAATAATAATTGATATATATATTTTTTACATGACATTTTCATTACTAAATCTTACTTTGACACCCAAAAGCAAGAAGAATATGTCGAAGAACTAAACGATACAATCTTTGAAATAACATTTCATAAGCTTGCTTGTGGCTGTACACACAGATTCTCAAGTGTCTCACGAGAAATGGGACAAAAGCTTCTGACTTTTATATATCAATAACTTGGCAGCTAACAAGTTCAGAAGCACCAAATTCCTTAGTTGCTATGAGTTTCCAGATAACAGTATCTGGCTTGTTATGTGCATTGTTCTTTCCCTTCAAAGAACGTGAACCCAAAACAGGATTGAAGCTAGATGATGATGCTGAAGAAGAAGAGCCTATGATGTTAGGGACATCAGCTCTTAAGACAGTAACATTATGATTATGATCTCTAGTAATGAAATGAAGCTTTCCATGAAACCCAGCAAGCAAATAAGGAGATTCTGAATCTGTTAAGTCATAAACAGGAACCTCGCCGATAACAACTTTCCAAGTATCTTCCTTTTGATCATAAACTTTAATCTTCCCATTCTCCATTGAAGATGAAGGATCAAAAGCATATAACTCACCATCCACCACAACACTTAGTTTAGTACCGGCTTGTCTCGCAGGCCAACCTTCACCCATACCAGAAGGCATTTCATCCCATAGATTAGTCTTAGGATCATAAACCTCTCCTCCAACATCAACAAAGAAAGGCCAAGAATACAAACTCTGAGGAACACATAACCTACCATTATAACAAGTCATTCCTGTAGCAATAGGCTTTAACAAGTCAGCTAAAAACGCATTTGGCAACACTTGCGCCTTTGAGAAAGGCATACTTGGAACCTCAGACCAAACATCTGTGCTTGGATCATAAACCTCAGCTGATTGAAGTGGAGATAAACCTCCTCTTCCTCTATCAACCCCACCAACAACATATAGCTTCTTATCCAACACACCAGTTTTTGAATAAGCCCGATTCGATAACATAGAACTCACTTCACTCCAAGAGTTAAAAATCGGATCAAACCTCCAAACACAACTCACTGTTTTTGACTTAGAGAGCCCACCAAGAACATAAAGACACCCATCAACTGAACCAATAGCACAACCACAAAATGGCATTTGCTCAGAAGAATCCTTCTTACCAAACAAACTCATCACAGTCTCAACAACATTAAAACTCATATTAACCATATTCCACAAACTCCTTCTAGAAACGTCTTCATAAACAATAACAGGCATTGGAGGCAATCTCTGCCATTTGGTTGATACAGGATCTAAAGCATACCATAAAAGCTTATCTTCTTCACCTTTAGTTAACACATAAAGCCATTCTTCAGTTCTACTAAGTTTTTTCCTTAAACTATAAAGCTCAGAGCTTGATACAGCTGATTTCCACCTCTTAGAAACCAAACGAACAATTGAGTAACATATTCTTGGAAGCCTAGCAAGAATCTGAATTGATAACTCATCTGGAAGACTTGGAATCAATCTGCAATACTCTTCATCATCGTTCACTGAGTATGAACAAGTCTTTCGTCGTTTACGAGATTCGTTTGAGAATTCAACATCTTGACTTGTTGCTTTCCTCTTAGAACAGCTTAAGCTCATTACAGAACCCATCAGAGCTATAGATTTATTGATGAATCAAAAAGAGTCTCTGCAACAAATCATAATTCTCAAAATTTAGGAGTATTAAGAAATTAAAAAAAAAAAACGAACTTTACAATTATAAACACATCATCAAAAAAATTGGATTGAAAATTAATCCGACATAAATAAATTATCTGAAATTGATATAGATCACCTTTAGAACTGGTCAATTAAGTTAGATTTCAAAATCGATAAAACCTAAAAATCGTATTTTGTAATTAAACTTCAGACAAGTGAGGCGTAACAGACAAAATCGGAAACATGAAAAATCTCACCGATGAATCAAAAAAAGATAAGAAATTTAGGAGTAGAATCTTGAGATCTCTCGTAAACTAACACATGTGTTTCGGATTTGTCTTTTTTTTTTTGGGTTCAGATAGGAATTTTGTAGTTGAATTGAATGAATCAAATTGACGCACGATTTTTTTATTTATTTTAATTAAGCATTTGTGTAAGTAATTTAATTGTGACCGTTGGATTTGTATGTGAAGTGTCTCAGATTTTAGGTAATTAGGTCTACTCTTGTCCCAGGTCAACTTTTAAAAATTATAAATTTTCTTTTGTAGTGAATGAAATTATAATCTGTTGACACATTCATAAGCTATGCATAGTCTTCTTCTGAGCAAGCTATGAGTTTGATCTCTTTGTTAGAATACATTTTGATGGCTAATCATTGTTTTAGTGAATTAATTGTATGGATTTTAGTTATATGAATATTATCTACCATTCTTGGTGATCTTTTTGCTGAACATTCCAACGTGTGGTTTTGGAAATTTTCATAGTTAAAACATCTCACATGCAAGAGTACGAGAACTCTTCACACTCTTCTGCTCTTTGATAATCTTGTTTGGGCTTATCAAGCTTCCTTACACTCACACACATACAAGATTCATATAACAAACATGCATGATTATATTCTTAGAACCATAAGATTTATTTCTTTCACGACAATAATAACTTGACGTACACTTGAAAACAAACATAAATCAGTTTCTTGTTTAATCATAAAACAAGAAACAGTAAAGGTTAAATAAAGGACAAAAATTTTGGTTGGAACAAAGAAGGCACACTTGTGGGTTCGAGAGGAAACTTTGAAAGGGCAATGTTCATTGATTCTTTTAGTTAAGTCTTGGTCTATGCTCTAAAGTTAGGAACACTATAGTACAATATACTCAGTGTACCATTTGAGTTATTCATATCCACACATACTACACAGTCCTCTTCATCTACATGTACGTATAGTTTTTTCTCCTTTTACTAACATATCTGTTATTTTCAACTTAGTTATTTGTGTGGGTAAAAAAGTGTAAGGGAGAATGATAATGATGACAAATAGTTGTGGCTATATAGTAGTAATAGCACTCGTACTAGAACGATCTTGAATTGTGTCTAGAGATAGGTCCACCCAAAACCATAGGATTAATCATGATAATTTAATTTAGTTTCATATTTCAAAGTATAATCTAAAGAAACTTCGACTACAAAACTTTTAACATAAAATATCTTAACGTTTTCCACCCAAACCAATTACTCAAGAACCCCATTTTTTATCCAAAAACACTAGATTCGGGGTGGGCACAATTCTTGTTTCGTTCCGTCCCGTTCCATCGCGTCCCATCCCAATTTCATTCGGAAATTTCCATCCCATTTCAACATATATTCCCATATGGACAAGATTCTGATTCCCATTTGGGAACGGGACGGAAATGGAAATTCTCGAAATCCCGTTTGGAAAATATTATATATAAACTATAAAGTATTATATATAAATTATAATATATATATATATCTCACAAGCATAACAATAAACAATTATAAATATAAATTTTATAATGAACTATTAATATATCATTATTGATAATGTTATATGTCATATAAGATAAATCGGTAAACAAGTAAACGATTAAAGAAAAAAAAACATAAAATTGGTTATTTGACTTTTTTTGAATTTTAAATTAATCAAATTTATTTTAATTTATAACCATGAAATTTATAATATATTGATTTTATGTTTTTTTGTTATTATTAACAAATATATTTGTCATTTTAAATTTAAAATAATTTGACATGTTTAATTTTGGAAATTTTCATTTCCGTCACGCTCCATATTTTATATGGGACATAAATATGACACATTTTCATACTTCTGAATTCCCGTTCCATTCTCATTCCCGTAAAATTTTGTCTCGAAATCCCGTTTACGCACCCTGTTAACCCCATAAAGGGTAGGTTTTGATAAGTATAAAACATATGAACAAGGAAGATCCTTTCTAACAATGTTACATTTCCTTAGACAAATCTGGCTTCTCTAGCTTTTATCGACGTGTGATGATGTAATGTGATATTGATTGAGTCGAAGTGTGTACAACAACAACTACTACATAAACAGAAGCATAAGATGCTTTTAAAAAAGTAGTAACTTTTCCTTTGTAAAAAAAAAAAAAAATGTTACCAAACCTTAAGCATCACACATCTCTCCGCCACTTGATGTCTTTATGAGATATTACAGCTGTCTCTTCTTGATATGACTTGTTCTACCACTTCCGTCTCACTCTTCTAAATTCTAATAATCATCCTTATCTCTCCCTCCATGAAATGATTGATCTATTAGATATTAACCTAATCTGCATAGTATTATATATTTCATAGATTACTTACTCTAATTCTTTAGTTCAAATTCTTTCTTGGCTTGAAGTAAAGGTTACGGTATTGATCGACAGTATTTTATTACTTTCAAACCAAACTAATAGCTTTCCTTTGGGCACTGTTCTCTTTCTTTATATATGTAAACACTTGTCATGCATAAGACACTCTAAATCATTACTCTTAATCTGAAGAATTTGGACCACGTATATAGTAGTTTGTCATGTGTAGGAACGTATCATAACCACATAGATACATATCTGTCTCCATAAAGTATACGAAACTGGCATTTATCATTTGATTTGTATATAATATAATAATATATATACATATATCTTTTGGCTACATTGAAACAGCTATGAATTTGCTTTCTTAATGTTTTTTGTATACAATATTTATGTAAAAAATACCAAAATAAATTAAAAAAAATGTAAATAAATCGTTTCATTATTTAGATTCGTAGATTTTGGATCTAATTCTGTTTATACAAAATTATATAATGGAAAATACTAGGAATTAAAAAGAAAAAAAAAAGAACATATCTCTAGATATCAAGTGGGGGCTGTTGACCCTTTAAAGGAATCAAATGATTCTGTTTACACCGTCCGATTAGAAATCACAGAAATAAAGATTAGCAATACTGATGAGTTGATTACCACTTTAATTGATTATAATCATAATTTCTATTCCTGGGTAGACAAGTAAATATTACTAGTCAATGTCACTACAACCATTTACAAACAATAATAATTAAAGACATGATAAGAAAATGAAAGTTGTATTCAACTTTCATAATATATTTTTATGACGTTAATTTGGGATTACAAATTCAGGCTATTCAATTTTATTTTCTTTTGTATGTCAATGTTTGAATAGTCAATGGTATCCCTGGACATTCGTATTATTCGGTGTAAACGGTTCGATTTTTTCGGTTTTTTTGTTTGTTAGATTTTTAAAATTTAATTTCGAAGTAAAACAAAAAAATCGGTTTGTTCGGTTCGGTTTTCGGTTTGTTCGGTTCAGTTTTTTCGATTTTTTTGTTTTTTCGGTTTTTAAAAATTAGTTCCGAAATAAAACCAAAAAATCGGTTTGTTCGGTTAGGTTTTAGGTAAAAAAATATTTCTGAATTTAATCCGATTAATCCATATAAACCGAATAAATCTTAAAATTCATCTTTCGGTTTGGTTTATTCGGTGTAAATTAAACCGAATAAATCGAAGCAAAACATGATTTTTTATCATTATTCGGTTAACCGAATAAATCGAATATGAATTCAAACCGAACCGAATCGAAAACCAAACTACAAATAAAAAAATTCCGATCAGTTTACTCTTCTAAAACCGAACAATCTGAAACCGATTTAGTTCGTTTCGGTTCAGTTTTTGGTAAATCGAACAAACCGAACCGAATGTCCAAGGTTAGTCAGTGATACTTTACTTTTAGTTGTGAGATATTTTTACATCACAAATTTTAATTTTTAATATATTTTCTTATAATCACATTACTTTCAAGAGTAAAATGGTATCTACACTTCTGAAACATTCCCATTAGATAAATAATAAATGTCACTGAATCATTTTAAAATGGTGAGAGAGAGACATCAGCTTAATGGACCATCACACCATTAATAAGAAAACCAAATATGTATATTTTGAAAATTAACCAAATATTTTTTCATATTCCTTATTTGTGAAATTTAAACATTTATGAGAGGTTGGTGAAAAAAAAAACATTTTAACCCCAAAACATAAAACATTACAATAGCTATCTCTTAAGAAAATGATGGAAACTAATATCTATTAAAAAAAACGATTTAACTAAAAGATTTTAATTAAAAAGGAAAAAGACAGAAGGGAAAGTCTCTTTGTGAAACCGAGGCTTTGAGTTGTCCGACGCTACCCATAGATTTGATGGTCCCCTTCTTCCACTGCCACTACTCATTACTCTCGCACCATCCTTCTTACTATATTCACTTACATTCTTCATCATATCATTATAATTATATAATATATATTACACACACAATACACCTACACTTAATGGTGTTGTAATGTGTTTTTTTTTTTAATTTATTGTAATGTGGTTGTTGCCAACAACAATTCTTGTTTTAATGCTCTCTTAGCCTCACCTATTGAGTTTAAATCAGTCGAACCAAAGCCTTAATACATGAGTTATGATTCTTGTTAATACTTAAAACCAAATAAATTTTTTTGATGTACATTCAATATTGGTAACATAATAAAGCAAAGTATAGTCTTAGCTTAGATATATTTAACTTTTGAATTTAAATTTATTTGTTCTCCCACTTGCATTTATTATATCAACAATTATCATATCAACGCATTCATTGTTTTAGAGTACATAACATTCCTTTTGAGATACCCGCCGTTAAATGGGTCCTAAATACCACTTTGAATTTTAAATGGACATAAGTAATATTATTTAAAATAAATTAAGATTTCATTTCATAACGAATCTATCGTCGTACTACATAATCAATCTCGATAAACTAAGTCATTAGTGCGGCATATAATTTCTACAACACAATTACGGTATAGTTTCATTTTAATATATTAACTAATAAAAATCTATAGTTGTGCTAGCTAAGATAGAGTTTTTACAATGAAGAGCAACTTTGTTGAGTGAAAAATAATAAAAATGGTTACTGATATAAGTTTGTAGAGTGATGATGAGTTATAAACATCACAGAGACCTATGTCTTAAAAAGAAGTTAGAGTATCTGCATCGACCTAAAACGATACATACAAAGAATCTCATCATTTCCATTTATGCTTTTTTGGTAAATGTTGCAAAGTGTAGGGAAAAGGTGGCATAAACAAAAATATGAGTTGGGTAAATAAAAATGTATTAATCATTTTTTATTATTTAATTTCTTGGAGAAAAACCCACGAAATCAGTAGCTCGAGGGAGGAAAATAGGGAAGAAGCACCTAAAAAAGTGAACACTAAACCCCACTAAAACCCTAAACATTCAATGGCTTCTTTTATTTTATCTTTTTTTATTATATCTTTTAGCAAATAAAAATGGAGCAAATATATATGTTAATAAATTTATTAGTATGTTTTAGGGTGATCATAAGAATAAATATCTCAATATTTAATCTTCACCGTGAATAAATGTCAATGTAAATTTACCTTTTCAAAAGATCTAATGGATTTACCTACCAAAAAGACTAAATAATTTTATCCAAAAGAGACCTAAATAATTTTCTATTTTTTTTTCTTGAGTAATTTTCTTTAACACCATCAAATATATTTTATTGGAAAAAAATACATTAATTTTTTAATTGGACACAAATACCATTTTTAATTCATATGTATTTTTATTAAAAATTTACATTTTTTATAAAAAGTATATATTTTTATTTAATATTAGGGTTTAATATCTAATGTTTGGGTTTAATATTTATTATTTAAGGGTTATGATTTAATATTTAGTATTTGAATTTAGTATTTATTATTTAGGATTTAGAATTTTGATTTAGAAATTATAATTTAGTATTTAAAGGTAGAATTTAGTATATAGTGTTTGAGTTTAATATTTATTGTTTGAGATTTATATAATTTTCTAAAATAAAATCTAATTTTTAATTTTTTTTGAAAAACTAAATAATAATTTTGTCATTAATCAATTTTATTGATATTTATAGAATATAAAGTAAATTTAGTGGTATATAAGAGAATTGTCCTTTTTTGTTTGAATGGGTAAATAAACTTGGACAAAAAAATCAAACTTTTAATCTATGTAACTATATACCAACATAACAACATAAATCGAAAGACACAAAAAAAAAAGTCTCATACATTTGAAATGGTTTAACATCAAGAGTTTGTAATCAAACCAAAATAGTACATGGTGAAAATGGTATTAGATACCAATACCATCATTGATAGCTCTAAAGTTCTATAGTCATATACCATCGAATATTAAGGTATATAGGATTATGATTGTTATATTTTTTATTTTCTTGTATATTTTTTGTGTTTATGTTCAACAACTAGAGATTTTTATTAATACAAACAAAAATAGTTTTATCCCAACACCAACAAAAAGAGATGTTGGAGTTAGCTTCTACAAACATAATATTATTTTCAATTTTTGTAAATATGTTTTGTTTTCTCCATAATTTTCAACTCTTTGTTCTTGTATAAAATGAATAAAAATCAAACAAAATTAACAATCATCTTTCCTCCTAAGTAGGAAACATCCATCATTGTACCAAACAATCCCTTTCATCCTTAGAATTCTTTCTTCTTCTTCGTCTTCACTCTTCTTCCATCTATACATTTACACACTCACTACATATACAAATACGACACGTACAAAAATACCTTCTAAATCTCTATATAAACTTTTTATTCTCATCTTTCCTTATTCCCTCTCCCTTAATTTCAATTACTCTCTCCACCTCTTTCTTTTAATACCTTTTCATTGATCATCAAACTAAGAAGAAGAACAAAAAATCAGATCTTTACTAAAAATGGATCCGTCCTCTGCAAACTCAGTGAACGGATTCTATTCATTTCTAAACAGATCAATGGAAGATCTTGAAAGAGTTTATCTTTCAAACAATTTTATGTCCGTACACTTCTTACAGAGAGCTCTCTGTCTTCTCCGTACATCTCACTCTCATCTTACTTTACTCGTTCAAAAACTTCAACTTCCCGTTGGTGATAAATGGCTTGATGAGTATATGGATGAAAGCTCTAAACTTTGGGAAGCTTGTCTTGTCATCAAATCTGCTGTCACCTCTGTTGAAAACTTCTCATCTGCTGGAATTTCAATCGCTTCTACCATTGATGGTCATCATCATCATCACCGTCGTCTCTCTCCGCAGATTTCTCGTCAGGTGGGTGATCGTAAATATCGTAAAAATCGAATCTTTTTTTTAGGATCAAAGTTTTGATGCTCTTTTTTAAGTGGGTTTAGGTGATAAGAGCGATATCAGGATGTAGGAGAGAAGCGATAGGGATAGAGGAAGAGAACAGAGCTTTAATGGAGAATAGAGTTCAAAGGTTACCGTTTTGGTCGGAACAAACGGCGGTGACAGCGATAGAGTATTCGACGAAGTTACAGAACGGATTTAGTGGTTTCCGTGGCGTTTTGTACGCAACGAAGAACATGAGTTCGCTACTTCTTATGGTTTTGATGAATGGTCTAGTGTACTGTTTTCCCGGCGACGCAACGT
>KE159404.1:37625-49982 GCA_000411055.1 Leavenworthia alabamica
GTGAAAGTGGAGAATCTAAAAGGGTATTTTGGTAATTTAAGAAATGGAACAGAGAGTATAGTGGCGCAAATCGATGATTTCTTCGATGAAATTGTAGAAGGAAGAAAGAAGCTTTTAGATTTTTGCAGCCATAGATGAATCAACTACAAAAGCTGACATTTTGTTATGTTCTGTTTCTTTAATTAAATAAAACAAAAATTAAAAAAATTTGGTAGGCTTTAGGCTTTAGACGAATCAGTTGGTAGAGAGTTGTTGTAACTTTCTTCTTCTTCTTTTTTTTTGTTAAGAAAAAAAATAAATTAAAATTTATATTTTCGTCAAACGGTTATATACTTATATATATAAGTATTTTGATGTTAATATATATATATATATATATAAGTCTATAAATGGAGTGATTCTCTGAACCATATCTAAAGTAAATGTCTGCTTTTCAGTTTTGGTTCGAGGCCGTTGAAGATGTTTCTTGTATTAAAATTTAAAAACATGCATGGAGTTTAAATCTGTGTTATGAATAAAACATTAGACTACATGAGGATATATTCAAAAAATTGCAACACATTTTAATTAATCGATATATTTTATTTGATTGCTCAAAGAGAGCTAATAGGCAAATGCAATGATCAAACCTAGAAAAATTTGATTTGGTTTGATTTACATAGGAGATAGGAGGGAGATAAAGAGAGACTGATTTTGAATATGTGATTTTTTTATCGTATGAGTATTACATATTTTTTTTAATGCGAGAACCGCTTCTACTTACGATGATTTCATGACACAAATATTCTTCGACATGCGTTTTTGCATATACGACATCCTCATGATGGACAACCTCTCTCCGAAATATTTGGTTCTTCGACGGACGGTTCTGCAGGTATGACATCCCTTATGATAGACAAGCTCTCTCCAAAACACGAAACCACGACGGACGATATTATATGCGCACACCGGAACCTCTGAAAAACCTTTACATTCTTTAATCTGTAATAACTGCGTTCTCTGAATTTCGAACCCCAGACCTGGTATAAAAGCCTTTAAACCCTTAACCATTAGACTAAGAGTGCTTCCACAAATACGTGATTTTGTGGTGTTAATAAATAGTAATAATTAATAATGATGAAAAATGGAAGCTTTGTAAAGCAGATTTGTCTTTTGGCACTCTCATCTAAATATATATGTTGGACACACCATTTGGGTCAATAATTATCAAATTCACACCCTAAATCCATCCCCACCCATTGTTTTAAAGCACTCCATTTTACTTCTTTAAGTTTCTTTTAATTATTTTAATATTTGCTTTTACACAATTCACTCATCTTTGCTTTCTCCTTTTCTCTACTCAAAATATTCATTTTATTTTTGTCTTTCTAAATCTCAACCCTCAAGAATCACTTGGTATATGTGTAATCAAGTACTAAAAGTGTCAATTCATATTACTATTATCTCTCTTTTTGAATCCATTGCAAACACCAATTATCTCTTGTTAACATTTATTTATCAAAAATATTTAAAATTAATCCAAACAATTCATCTATATACAACACAATAGAATTCACATGATGATAATAATTGAATAAGTAAATTATGAATGATAATAATATGTTGACAAAAAAGAGATAATGATAATAATATAATATTATAGATGAGGAGATAAGTCACTATCAAAATCAAGAAAATTGCAGAATCAGAAATGCTTTTAGATACTATCACCAGAATTTCATGCTTTGCCTCCTTAGTAGGACACTTCTCATCTCATTTACCAAATAAACATTAAAAACATACACAATGATTAAAATAAAATAAAAAAACATATTTATAACCAATAAACAAAAATGATGTATATTATTTTTGTCACAGTCAGAAGAATATAATGATTGAGATCAGAAGCAAGTTTTCTTCTGGTTACATAAATGATTTGTGTTCCCCAATACTTGAAATTATATTATTTCCAGTAAAAATACTATGCTCTATATTACACTTTAAAATAATATAATAGTTTATTGGATATAATTCGTGTTAGAATTAACATCCATTTTCTTCATGAGATTCATTTGATTGCTAACATTTGTGTAGTCTTCAAATATTCCTCTCTAAAATCTTTAAAATCAAATATTGCTGATAACATGTATTTTCATGGGCCTTTTTTTACCCAAATATATGATTTATTGGGCCTTTTGGAGTCCCATCTTGGTTAATAGTTGTCCTCCCTTTGTAATATGCATTGTGGTAAGTGTACTTTCATGGGCCTTTGTTACCCACATATATGATTTATTGGGTCTTTTGGAGTCCTAGATTGGTTGATAACTAAAAACGCTGTCGTTTAGTTGGAAAATGTTCGAATAATGGGGATGGCACAACATCATCAGCGTAATAAGAAGCTACACAAAAAGCTATTACTTCAACATGCTTGAAACACACAAAGGTTGGTGAAACATAATTTTGATGGCTAAGATCAATCCCATAAAATCTTGTAAGAGTCGATGTAAATATCACGAGAGTGAGGGAAAATATGATAATAATAGGAATAAATATCTCCTTTAATTAGTCTTCACTTTCATGATTATATTATTATAAATAATAATCTACACAAGATCCAAATCCAATATTACAATTTGCTATAGTTATAGATATAAGATCAATGTATGGGCCATTTACATGTATATTTAAAATAGTGTCATGAGTCACGAGGGTTTCTCAACGAAGTGAAAGACAACATCATTAGTGCATCTACAATTCTTTCTTATTTATCGATTACTTTTTTATATATAAGTTTCAATTATTTATAACCAAAAAAAATGAAATATAAGAATAATCATAAAAGGATATAGCTAAGGGTTGATGTCTCCTTCATAGTGGGACATTATGTTGGAGTGTTAAAATAAACTAATGGGCACATTTGGTGACTTTTTCAACTTCAGACAAACATAATCCCAAAGTTGAGACCAAACCCTAATTTCCCATTCTACTTGTCTTCATTTGGGCCTCCATTGTCAAAATCTCAAACCCCATGTGTCTGAATCCATGAAAACTACATTTTATTTATTTAATCAAAATTTCCAAATCAATGCCCACACTATCTTTAACTATGTTTGCACCAGCTCTTTTATTGCAACGTTAAGAAAAAACATATGTGGAGAAATACAGGTCAATAATGTTTTGAACTATCACAACCAATAGAATAATAAGCTTGTTTGGGTAGAACATATTAGATTATAATTCTGACTCACTCTATGAGATTTTTTATCTATAATACTATGTTGTAAGTATTGAAATATACGACAAAGTATATATATTATATAGTTTGATAAAGAGTTCAAAAGAAGATAGTTTTAGAAGGGTAACATAATTATTCACCAAGAAAGGTGAATAATAGAACTAATCATAGCCTAGGATTGACTTCTAAACCCTAAAACATTTTCCCAATAAAAAGCCTTCAAAAGGTTCATACTCAATTCCTCGTTTCAAATTTCAAAAGTTCTAAATATGTTATTAATTCCATGTAAATGAACATATTTGCATCAAAATCAGATATCGAATTTCAATGTTCATTATCCAACATTTTTTTTGTCAATATTTAACACATATATCGATATATACTTATATACATACATATACGATTATTGTCAAAATCAGTATTTTTTTGTTTGTTAACATCAATCTAAAATTGACGTCGATGCCCTTTAATAACATGTTAATAAACAAGACATAAAAATCAACCGGTGAGACAAAAGATCTTTACTACTGTATCTTTGGTAAATGTCTTTGGCCAACGCTGTAAAATGGAATAAACAAATACTATAAACTGAGAAAATTTGGTAATCTTTATGATATTAAAACTAAAAAGTAGGGAATATTAGGCATGCAACGATTTGACAGACAACTAGAACTCTACTCTTTAACCTTTGTCTTTTTCCACTTTTTTATTTATTCTTATTTTTATCACACGAAGAAATAAAAGAAAATTAAATCCAACTTGTTTCTTTTCTTGTTAATAATAAAATCAAGCTCGTTTTATTTTGTTTTTTTACATAAATTTATCCTAACAATTATATATATTTTCTTATGTAAAATGATCCATTTTTTTTTGTTTTAAATACGTGCGATATATAAAAACAACATCACGATCCAATTAGAATAGTTTTAAATAAAAAAATGTGAAATTTAAAACAAATATAATCATTTAAATAAAAATAATGTTTTTATGCAAGCCTTGAAATTTCATGCAAAATAACCTATCTTCATTTATAGGAAAAACAGCTTTCAAAGATATTGATCCCAATATTTAATTTTAATATAACTAAATATTATACTTTTGTATAGTCTCTTGGTAAAATAACCAATCTCTGTCTATGTCTATTGGTAGGATGATATTTTGTTTGGTTATCTCAATTTCCAAATTGGTATAATCTATTAATATCTAGGCATTGTAGTTCTTAGAGATATTATGTCAGCTTTTAACATCTAGTGGATCTGTGAATAGAATATCATGTGACTCATGTCCATAAGTTTTTGTCAATGTGGATTAATTAACTAACACTTTATTTTCTTTATGTATATTAACATTAACTTTTTGCAACATAAGTTGTTTATTATTATTATTACCAATGCCAGCAATTATTTGGTCTATAAAATAAAATGTATTAAACTTAAAAGATAAACAATAAATCTCTCTACTGTTTACTTCAGAAAGAGTTTTGCAAAATAAAATAAAAATTAAATTACTTAAAATTACAAAAAAGAATGCAAGGAAAGGACATGTTGTGGTGTGTTACGTTTAGCTTTCTCTACTTTTGATAAAACCAACTCCAATTCAACTCTTTCCCATCTTTGACTATAATACTATTTTACTGTTTGGTATTTACTGTAGTACATCAGTAAATAGTAATATATCAATTGATTCTAAGAACGCAAGTCATAAAGTTGTAGACCCCTCACTCAACTTTGGATGGTTAAAGATGGCTCTTATTAACGAGATATTTAATTAACGAGATAATTATTTATTTTTGGTATAAACATTCTTATATGTAAACTTGTACACTTTATACGTATCTATATTTTCAAATTTACCAAACCTTAATTTTAATTTATATTCACATATATCGTTTTTATATAAAACGCTCGCCAAGAAAATAAATAAAAGCCCCACCTTAACCTCAAAACTTGATTTAATCATCTAAAAATATATAAATAAAAATCCAAATTCGCCTTCTTCTTCTGTGAGATTTACCTTTTTACCCTTCACATCATCAAGCCTTTATTCACATTTCTGGTCGAGCGAAAAAAAGAAGCCAAGATTGTTAGTTAATATTCGTAGCCTTGTTCATCATCTTTTAACCATCTTCAATGAAGATCCTACTGATGAAGTCTCTGAACCTCTTGGAATAAAGTTTAGGATCAACAGCTGAGATTGAAGAAGGATCGACTTGTAATGATTTATAAGCATGCTCGATCTTTTTAGTTATGTCGTAGTCTTGCAAGATATCAATGACTCCAAAGTAGAGAACCACTTCATACATTTCACCATGTGATGAATAATTAGCTCCTCCTGATGAATACTGATCAAAATCGCTTCTTCGGACCATTCTTTCGGCTCTTGCTGGCATGTTTGCGCCTAATCTGATCGATTGTTTCCTGTAAAATAAAACTCTTTTAGAGCCAAACAGAACCACATGTTTTGTTTCACACACCACACAACAGGACCACTTCATGTCTCTATAATAATCCAAAGGTTATGAATGCAAAAAGCTTTGCTTTGTGAAGTCAACATCTTAAAATTTAAGATCAATGATTATGAGAATATAACCTGCCAGCTAAAATCCGGTCCATGTCTTGAAGTTCAGCTTCAAGGAAGCGACAGCCACGCATGAATTTCTCATTCTGATATGAATCTATCCTACCTGTATAAGACATTGACATTAAGCTAATGATAGAATGACTTCAATGTGAGGGACATAGACAAAGAATGGTATCTAAATTACCAGATCTCAATACGAATGGCGAAAGCCCCATTTTTTCTCTTGTGTTATCATCGCGAAAGTGAACACCAACTAAAAGGCTATAATCCATTATTCTCTCGGTTTCTAAGAACTCACAGTCGTGTTTTATTTGCCTGATCAGCATTAGAAATATGTTTAGGTGCTATATACTTTGTATAGCCAAGTGGCATAAGCAAAAGCATAGAGCTTACTTACTTCATAAGCTCTTGATACCAGTTTCTCTGAAGACGGAAAGCAAAATTGAGATCAAGGTCCTTGAGAGTTGTGGTCTCATCAATTTCACATTCAGGCTTTGCAGTACTGCGTCCATGGGAAGACCCTTTGAGGTCAAACCGTCTTTGGATTCTATACTCAGAGCAGAACAAGTTGCCCATGACAATGAACCGAGTCTGATAAATAATGGAAAGCAAAAACAGTTAATTTTCTGGACATTTAAGATTGCCTCATGAAGCTTTAGATGAACAAACAAATACCTTTTGGCCACCAACGGGTTTGACACAATGAACACCGTAAAACCTAGTCACGAGAGAGTTTTCGTATTGGCAGAAATGTTTGTAGTAACTTGGAAGCATTCTCAGAAGAACCTGGATAGAAGAAGACAAAAGCTTCAGGTCAAATTTCATTAACTAATCACAGACTTAGTGGAGTTTATGATTGAGAAAGTAATGTGAAAGCTAAGAAACAAACAAGCTAAAAAGGTTTCTCATCCGCTAATTAAGTAAATTAACTTCAATTTCAAAGATGACAAGAGAAAGGTCAAAAAAACAAAGAGTCAACAACAACAACTAACCTTGACTTCAGATTTCTTCACCGTCTTGATCATAAATCTATCATCTTGAGTTAGGTAAAAGAAGCTTCCACTCTTTCCAGGTGAAGATAGTTCCCGAAGAGCATCATTTCCACAAATAGCTAACATATACTCAGCTGGATCCACTTGGAAAAGCTCTCTGAGACGTCTACAAACAAAATTTCCCCAAAAAGAAACACATTTCATCACAAATATATTCATAATCTTATCAACTAAACCCAGATTTGGGTTTAGCCACATCACCAACACCTAAAAGCATTCATCAATTTGCTATATTGAAGCACTTTATTTGAAAAAGCTACCTGAACACCAAAGGGCAATAATCCTTCCACCGGAAATCAACTGACAGATGTGGCGGTGTAGTCTTAGTCCCTTCCGGTGGAAACCTTGTCCAAAATTTCTCCTTTGGATCAAAATCAGTCTGTTTAAGATCTCGAACAATCGAAGCATGTTTACCAACAGAATACCTAATTCAATCAAAAACACAACATTCATTAGAAACAAAGCTAAATAAAGAAGAACCAATCAATCAAAATCAACAAATTTAAACCTGATTCCTAATTGCAAATTGAGCATCAAATCATATTTCTTATGGCCTTTAGATATAGTTTCTCCAGGTTTCTTAGCTTCACCATTAAACCAACAAGGATTCTTCTTAAACTGACGAAACCCATCACAATCCACAGATAACCTATCTCTATAAATCATAGAAGCTTCAACATTATCAATAATATCACAAGTAATATCTCCAGCTTCACCATCAGATTCCCAAATACATATCCTTGGAAAAACTTTCTCACCACTTAAACTCCCACCAGCTCCACTATCAACAGAAGATCTCTTCCTATTAGCCAAAACCAAATCATTCTTCTCAACTCCATTAAAAAAACTCTTCATAACATTACTCTCATTCCAAGCTCCAACACAACAACTCCCATCATTCCAAGTAAACACACCAGTTCCTTTAGGAATCCCATTATCCCATAAACCTTGATATCTATTCCCATTAGCCCAAACAAGTAAACCATTCCCAGAAATCAAACCGTTACACCATTCTCCGGTGTACTGATTACCATTTCTCCATAGGTAACGGCCTCTACCATCTTGTAGATTCCTTCTCCAAGTACCTTGATAGAAATCTCCATTAGCATAACGTTTTTGGCCATGTCCATGTTTTCTATCAGCAACCCAAGTTCCTCTGTAAGTATCACCATCAGCTCCGATGAATGTACCAAACCCATCCATTCTTCCTGATTTGAATTCACCTTCATATGTAGCTCCACTTGGCCATGAGAATTTGCCTTTACCTGAAGCTTTTCCTCGTTTCCAATCTCCTTCGTACATGCATCCATCTTTCCATAAATACTTCCCGGATCCATTTGGAAACCCGCCGGAGAAGCTTCCGATGTAGAGATCTCCGTTTGGAAGTGGTTTCTCTACTACATCTACTACTGGCGTAGGAGTTACGCGCCTTGTTGTTCCTTGAGATCTCGATCTCACCATTGGAGGATATAAAGCTAAAAACAAAGAATCGTCTTCGTCTTCTTCACCTAAATGTAGATTCTCCTTCTTTTTGCTTAAACACAGTTCAGTAGCTTCTTCTTCTTCTTCGCTCATCTAACTCATTATAAAACTTCAAAAAAAATGCATTCGATTATTCAAGGCTCAGTGGAGAAACATCAAAAAAAATCTCCGGCGGATTTAACACCGGAGATGAGCTGGAAAAAAAAGCTGGGAAGATTTTTTATGGATTTGATTGATTAGGTATTCAGATTTCACAAGTTCCTTTTAAAAAAAAATCTGAGATTACATAAGAACATCAAAAGGAGAACAAAAACTTCCAAAAAAAAAAAGATGAAGAAAAAAAAAGTGATAACAGAGACAGAAGAGAGATAGCAAAATAAAACTACACTCTGAATTTTAAATTTATAAATAAAGTTTCAGTTAAAAAAAAAAAACATTGGGAAGCGGACATAAAATGCCCACCAGCCCGAAAAAAAAGAAACCACAATATTATTAAAATAATTTCGTTTTAAAAATAAAACGAGATCGTAATGTTGATGTGTAAACATAAAATAGAGAATACAGTACTCAAGATTGTTTCGAATTTGTCTTGGTTTCATTTTAACGTATGGGCTACTCAATACGTTATTAGTATACAAAACCAACGTAGAAGACCAAATGATTAGTTATGGTCTACATCTCTTTACTATTTTTATATTATATAATAAAAAATGATTATGATGATGAACATTATCGAGAACTCTTGATTAATAAGCGAATTTCCAGGTAATTGTGTTTGATGATTAACTTTTTAATTAATATTATAATTCTTAATTTTTGTTCTCTTGTGTGATTAGATGATCGTTGGTTTGGTTGGTTTTCTTTTTTCGAATTTTGATTCTCTTCCAAGTAGCTTAATTAATTTAATTTTTAACTTATATTATTATTACCCTAAATTTATTATTCGTCACGGAATTTAAGTTATATGGGGTCTTATATTCACATATGGATAGTGACAGATTCGTAGAAGCTTATTGAATTTTTTTAAGTTGCGTTTGTGTCCGTCAACTACATTATAATTTTAATGCAATAGAATGTTAATATTTATTTTAAAATGTGTATATATATATATAACCAATGAAAAAAACCAATAATGACGCCAGAAAATAAAATGGTATATTGTGATGACACAGATAAAATAATAATTAGCAGTTCGGTAATGTTTCACATAAATTGACATAGATTTACATACTTTGATTTGAAGTGTTACCAGGACATGATTGTGATTGTAATAACCACAACATCATCAAAATTACGATGCAACCGTGCAAGTAATTCACACGTATTAAAATTCTATATCATTAAGTACATACCTAATACATCATTAATTAATTAATATATTTCTAAAATTGTATTATACTAATTATGAGTGGTAAGTGGTGAGTATAGATGTGGTGGTTAGAGAATCAAACGCAATTTAATCACCGTTTTAATTAAATATTGACATAATCGCATTAAAAGAAGCTACAATGAGACTTATAGGTTGAAATTTTAAGTATTTATAATCCTTTTACATTTTTGTATCGTTGCATTTGTTCTATGTATTGGATTTGGAGCTATTCTATATTTATTATATGTTGATTATACGTTAGCCGTGGATCCCTAGTTAAAACATGAAAGCTCAAATCCACATCAATGAAAAATCACTCCATACGAAAACAATAATATAAAAAAATATATATATTGGGATAAGGAGAGTGTATGGGTGAATGTATTTTTCCCATTCATACGCCATACCAAGTAGGTATGTTATACACCATACTGTCTCGTTATATATATTAAAAGTATATATTATACTATACCATATTGTTTTGAATGAAAATAAATAATTAAAATATAACAGTCATTATCAATTACTTAATTCAACCTCGAAGTAGAGAGAGTAGGAACGGGAAGGTTAAGCCAAACAGCTCCTTTTACAGTTGGACCACTTAGGCTGAGCTGGAAAACAATGTAGGACCCATTTTTACGCTATTGGGCTGTCACGGCCCAACCTAAAATGTCGTCGGTTACGAAGCATCCACGACAAAAGACGGTGCCACGTGTAAAGTAAAATTTCAGTGGTCAAGATTATGCACACGTTATCAAACTTCTGAGCGCTCCACCTGTCTCTCTTACTTGGCCTGGCGTCAAAAATAACGCTTTTGTCGTCTGCGCGTGGTTCTCACGTGCAATTTATACGCGTTAGACGGTATACGTCGTATCAAGGTATGATGACTCAGCGACGTGATTAAAATATCGAAGTTTCAGTTTAGCCCTTAAAAATATCTAAATACAAATTAACCATATGATTATCTGATTTGCAATTGAGCCCACAAATATCAGATATTAGACTCACATCTTTTTGAGATAGCATTCCGTTCATATTCACAGATAAGAAAAGTAGATGATACTAAACTTTTAATTTATTTTATTAGGAGAAGATGATTCTGTTAAATCAAAAAAAAATCCAAAATAGAATTTGGAAGTTTAGTAGGATAACTCAAATATAACAAAGTATAGGGGCGAACCTAAAAACAAAAACTAATGAGCAATGGCCGGTGAATCAGGTAGCCGTCCAACTACAAGGCGGTGATCTTAGCAAACTCCTATCAACTCGTTACCTATTGAACTCCAAAGTGTCACATTGCTCTTTAGTTTTGTCTCCTTGATAAATCTAAAATGATCCACAATCACACAAAAATAATGTGAATATTGTTTTGAATTTTCAGGGAAACACTAGTTATATGTTTGAACTTTGAAGCGGTTGGACATATTTATATGAGTAGTTTAAACAAATGTAATAGAACATGATTTGGACATGTTATATGAGTAGTATATAAAACTAGTTCTTGCATTAAAAATACAAAAACTATTTTCTTAAAATGTTTTGTTAAACGAATGAAAAAATATATGTAAATGTGTATTAGGGTAAAAATATATTTCAATTTTCACTTTCACGCAATTATACAATATATGTTTGAAATTTTATAACTACAATATTTTCGTCATGACTATAATCTCACTACAGTAAAATTTGTGACAAAGATTATAATCTTTAAGATATATATGACTAATGTCTGATAGTTGATAGTTGATAGTTGATACCATTGTCGTTGCGAGGAGAGATGTAGAGATTGGAAGAAATAAAAGATTTATTGCAAATGCGTGATCATTATGTCTGCTGTTTAGTAAGTAAATAATTACATATCAGATTTCCAGAATTGATTAAAGATGAATTGAGAGAAACATAATCTGGAAAAATATTGATAAACTTCGTTCAAGTTAAAATGAGTTACAAGAGTTTCTTTAAATACAACTATCAATATTAAACCAAACTATGATAACCAACTAAATCTAACTAAACCAACATTAAACCATATTTACATTCTAATACTCCCCCTCAAGATGGAAGGTACTTGCATCTTGGATTTGAGATGAAGAACCTTGCATCTTGGATTTGAAAAAAAAACTTCATATGAATGTAGAAAAGCTTGAATCTTTGGAATCTTCTGGTGGTCTTGGCAATGAACAATATAGAACTTCAAGATACTCATCAAGAGTGATATTTAGTGAAACAATAACATTTGCTCTGTTCAAGTTGAAGAACATCACTACTAACAAAACATTTCCTGGAGATTTAGCTTCTACTANCACAAATGAGCACATTATCCTCACTGTAATCACTTGTTCATCACTATATTCATCAACACAGCAAGATGTAGGAACAATTTTACAGAGCACACCAACTTCACTCAGTTCTAACCATTGTGTAACAACAAAAAATGTAGATTTTGCATTAAATTTTGTAGCAGCATATCTAACCAAATCTCCCCCTGAGTCCTTGACGAAGAGAATTTACACTTTCCAAATATCTTCAAAATGCAAAGTGATCAACCAATAACAGTTTTCATAATCCAGTTTTGTAGAAATCAAAGTCTACAGATTTAGAATTTTCAACAAGTAAGAGAAGCAGTTACGGATCGATGCTCAGCATAAAACTGCAGAATT
>KE159405.1:725-11058 GCA_000411055.1 Leavenworthia alabamica
TCTACACAAAACCCAATATTCAAAACCAGATCTGAAAAATAATCCCTATTTACTAACAGATCTAAAATTTAGTCATCATCACAATTAATCAAAGAATCCTGACTTGATTAAATGAAGAGAAAAAAGAGAGAAGAAGGACTAGTGCTCTCCAAAAGGAACTACTCGGTCTGATAAAACCTTTATCCAGTAACTCCTCAAGTTGCTTCTTTATCTCTGCCATCTCAGCCGGTGCCATCCGATATGGTGCTTTAGACATTGGTGCTGTTCCTTACTCCAATTCGATAGTAAATGGATCTGATCTCGATGGTGGTAACCCGCTCAAAAATCGATAGACATCCTCGAAATCACAAACAACCTTGATGTCCTTTACCACAGCTTAACCAACCTCTGCTAACATGGATATAGTAGCCAAGTATGCTTCACAGCCTGCCTTAATCATGTGTTCTGCCTGTACGGCCAAAATCACTAGATAATCGGTAGTCGGTCTCACTCCCTTATAAACCCGAGTTTCCGATGCCAACTTAAACACTACACACCCTCGGTAGCAATCCAAATGGGCTGGATCCTTACTCAATTAACTCATCCTCGAATGATGTCATAAAGCTCTACCGGACATACTATAAAATCTGCAGGCATGAGTTCTCCAATGATCAACACATCTACCCCCTCAGCATAGCTTTGGATCCTCAGAAAACGTCCACTATATCGGAATGACTATCCGATAACTCTAGAATTCTGCATTCAGCTACCCAACTTGATGGGACGAAACAATGCGTAGCTACAGAGTCAAAACAAAACATGAGACTCAATAACACGTACAAATAAAGTTCCTGTAATTTAGAATGGCTAAGCAAACAACAACAAGAAACACCAAGAAATATAAACAATTAACAATCAAACAAGAACATATTTATAAAGATTAACCAGTAATCGGTTTGCTACCGCTTGCCTCTCCAGACTCCGCACCAATGGTGTAAACACGTGGGGCTGCAGCAATCTGCTTTGGCGGTGCCTAAACTCTCGCCAACGGTTGTGCTAACTTAGGGCAATTGTCTTGATATGCCCCAGCTCCTTGCAAAAGAAACAAGTCTGATCCCTCTTGAGATAATCTGCAGCTAGGTGACCCGCTGCACCACACTAAGAATATCTCCTATCAGAAGTATACCCGGATACCGAACTCTTGGACTCGTTGGTCCATTTCCTCTTCTAACCCTGATGTTGCTGAAAAAGCTTGACCTTTTTACTGGAGCCAGAACTCTAAGGGCAAGCTTTAATCTCAAACCCTCCTAAGCAATAGATGCTCGCTTAACCAACTAAACAAGGGTATCAGAAGTCTGCAGATTGCACCTGTTCCTAATCTCAAGGCGTGTGCCTCTCAGGAAACAACATATCTGCACTTTCTCATCCTCTAAATCACTGCCACCAAACCATTTAAGCCGGTTGAACTCTGTCTCATAATCTTAAATAGTACGGTTTTCCTGAGTCATGTCCAGAAACTCGCACTCTAATTGGTCTAAAGCTTTACACAAAACATACTTACGTTGAATTCAACAAAGAAGTCATCCCAAACCAACACAGCACAACTCGTCTGCCAACTACGTCTTTCCACCATGAATGAACGTTTCCCTCCAAATAATGAGTAGCCAAATCTAGCTTGTATTCCTCAAGACATCTCATTGATTGGAAACTCCTTTCCAAATGGTCTAACTACTCCTCAGCCTCTTTTGGCTTAGAACTGTCAGCAAAAGACTTGACCCCAAAATGGTGCAAGTGATCTAGAACGCTCAAGTACGTAGGCCCTGCTGACACTACTCCGAGAATCCCCATTGGCACTCTAACCTGCTCTGGGACTACCAGAATCCGTACCGCAACTGGTGGCGGGACTAGTACAATAGTCCGCTATACCAAGATCGTTAATAAGCCCACATAATAATTGCCCACGGCGGCTGCTTTCCTCCCAGAACTGCTCCCGGTAATGGTGTTTTGACACCCACATCCACATGCTCAGCTTGTGCTGCATGCTCAGTAGTATCCACACTATCTTGTCCCACATAAGTGATCTGTGATGACACAGTAATGACCCTACCACGACCTTGTTCACAATGACCACGTCCGCGATCACGTCCACAGATAACCCCATCAGAATTTATAAAATTAACCATCTAGAAATTAACTCAAATCAATCAATACTCAAACAAATAAAATTAACTCAAATAAGACTTACTGTGGAATCGCTTAGCTAGAGGCTGATATACCGACTCGATTCAATCACAATAAAAATTCAGAATGTCCTAGAAACAATTATGCTCTAATATCAAACTGAAATACCCCAAAACGGTTCTATAGACTCTAAACCGTTAATTTTTTTAAAAAAATTTAAATTAACCGATAATCTTATACTTATCGGTTCGCAATACCGAATTTAACTCTTTAATTCAATAATTAACTAAAATCAATTAATTCTCAATAACATAAACCTAAATATTACTCCAAATATTTTTAACTCAAAATTTATTAACTCAAATAAAAATCAATATTATCTAGACTCATTCTAAGTTCTCAAAACATATTCAAAATAAAAACATAAACCAACACTAGCATACCATCTCTTGCAGCTGTAATCCCACGAGCTCGAACTCATTGTTTCTCTTTTCTTTTATCTGCGCACCCAAAGAGGCATAATCAGTATTTAATAAATACTGAGTGAACAATTCTCCCATCTACTCGGTTTTTGTATACAAAAACAATTAATTCTCAAATTATATTAACCACATGTTTCAAAATTCTCAATTTTTTGTTTTTATCAGTTTTCTCAATCAAGTGATGAACGGTTTTTACTCATTACGCTATTTTACTCAAATATCGCTTTTTATTCGTGACGCCCAGTTTTCATCTAGTCATACGATTTTTACTCGTTATGGCTGACAATAACTCAATCTCAAGTTATGGTTAACTACTCAATGTTTTACTAAATTATTCAATTTACTCAATATTAAACAGACACTACTTTAATTTAATTCTAAAACAATCACACAAAGACTCAAGACTCAACCACATAAACATCTCAATAAATACAATTCAAGAAACTAATTAAACTCATCAAACCACAATCATGCATACACCTTAGTCTCTGAAAGTGTGTAAAATAACCACAACGCTTCTGGTGCATAAAATGATCAAAATACCTTAGTCTGTAAAATTTCCAAAATACCCCTAAAATATTTTAGGGAATACTTAGTAATTTTCATACCAATATTAGCTCAAATGAATCTCGGAAACTCTTTCGGGATCTCAAAAACTGATTTCTAGGATATCTGAAAATTTATGGAAATCTCTAATATTAAATAACCTCAATGACAAGCCACCCAAATAACTTGGATAAAAAATCACCTGAAGATCAGACCCAAAAATACCTCAGTGGCAGCTCACGACAGCANGAATTCATAGTTCTGATTCAAAGTTCAACCTGTATCCCAGATCTATCTAATTTCAATTCTGATTTATCAAATCAAAAACAAAAACTCAACCAAACCGATGGACTTACCGGTTCAAAAATCGCTGGCAATGCTCCTCTCTCACCGGTGGTGCCTGGTTGATTCTACACAAAACCTAATATTCAAAACCAGATCTGAAAAATAAATCCTATTTACTAACAGATCTGAAATTAAATAATTATCACAATTAATCAAGGAATTCTTACTTGATTAAATGAAGAGAAGAAGGTGATCGGCGGTGGTTTCCGGTGGTGGCACATGAATCGAGGTCGATGGCCTCTCTCTCTCTCACAATTTTTTTAGTTTAGGGTTAGGGTTTTGTGTTTTTCTAAATTGTTAAGTGATAACCCTAATCACTTTAACAATTCTCTGGGTTTTAAGATCTAAAATTCTTAAATCACTTAATAATTAAAAGTATGTAGGATGATATAAGCTTAACTTTTTTAAATTATTTAATTAATTTTTTTGGGTTTATAGACTCAATTCCTATTAAATCTCTCATCCATCTCATTAAAAAGGAACTTACTTATAGGGTTTGGCACAAGTCCAATAAACTCACCTTCATAGTAACAATTCTCAACTCCGCACAACTCGTTATACTCGACATCACGGAAACTCCGGAAACAAAATCTCGTCAAAACTCGATTCTATGGTCGGTCCAAATATTACGGTTTGATTTATTCGGTTAAATGTCATAATAAACCGACTTGACCAGAATAAATAAACTATTTCATTAAACTAAATTAGGTAAAACGTAATCATAAACTGATTTTGTGGTCTAAAGCGGATCACGGATGTCATATTTAGGGTTTAGAAAAAAATTTATTGGCTGACAAAAACTTTGCTAGATTATGTTTTTCTATCAGCAGAGGTCAAAATTATTATTTTTTTACTTTTTAATTATAATTGGATTTCTCTAAAGCAACCAGAAATTAAAAATGAAATAATTTCCAAAATATTGGTTGGTTTGATTAAATAGAACATGCTAACAGATCATTTAATTTCGTAATTGTACTATTTCACTCGAATTAAAATTATAAATAAATTATACATTTAATTATAGAGTTAACTAATAATTAATGATTTAAATATTTATCTTTTAAAAGTTGAGTTTTTTTAAATATTTTTAAATTGATAACTATAATATTTACTGCAATGTTTATCTCAACAAAGATATTTTTATAACATTGTTTTCCATTGAACACTGATAAGACGTCAGTAAATAATAGATAAATAACGTTAACATAAATCACTGGCTAAAGTTTTAACGCCGTAACCATGCACCGTCTATCTCGTATGACTCTGTCAACAAAAAATTTATTTAAATTATATTTTGAAAGCTTAGGTTGCTATTATAATAAGCCGAGTATAATAAATTTATAATTAGTCTTCCCAAGGCAACAACAAACGAGAAGCAAGAGACAGTGCCAGAGAAAAGTGAGACCCAAAGTCCAATATTGCCTTCATCAACCTCTAAGCTCCACTGTAGCCACTAGTCACCACCACCATCGTTGCCGACTAAAGTTTCAACCATTTCCCTCGGCTAGAGAGTTCTCAATGGGAAAGACTGTGAAGAAGACCTCACTCTTAGCCCCACATGGTTAGCTCTTGCTGTTCTTGTTCTGCAATGGTTTAGTGTAAACCCAAAGCAATCACTAAGCCTTTACACATGCTTCTTGTCTCCTCAAGTTTCAACAAAAACAACAAAAAAAAGATAAAGAAGACAACTTTGCTTTTCTTCTTCCTCATTCTCCGTTAACACCACCACCAATCAGATCATCAATCATTTCAAGAACCGTCATTGTTCACCATGGAGAGAGAGCCAACACATTTTTTCTTCTTGTTCTTGTTCTTGTTCTTGTTTTGTACATGGGCCTCCATCTCTCAACCCATATTTTCTCTTTCATCAGATGGTCAAGCTCTTCTCTCTCTCAAGAGACCATTACCATCACTCTTCTCTTCATGGGACCCTCAAGACCAAACACCATGTTCATGGTATGGCATTACATGTTCTGCAGACAACAGAGTTATCTCTGTCTCTATCCCCGACACTTTCCTTAACCTGTCTTCAATCCCAGACCTGTCTTCTCTTTCCTCTCTTCAGTTTCTAAACCTTTCCTCAACTAACCTCTCTGGCCCAATCCCTCCTTCATTTGGAAAACTTACCCATCTCAGGCTTCTTGACCTCTCTTCTAACTCACTCTCTGGTCCAATCCCATCAGAGATTGGTCGCCTCTCTTCTCTCCAGTTCCTTATCTTGAACGCCAACAAGCTCTCTGGCTTGATCCCTTCACAGATTTCAAATCTAATTTCTTTGCAAGTTCTTTGTCTTCAGGACAATCTGTTGAATGGTTCAATTCCTTCAAGTTTAGGATCTTTGGTCTCACTTCAACAGTTCAGGCTTGGTGGTAACCCTAATCTTGGAGGCCCTATTCCTCCCCAGTTAGGGTTTCTGACAAATTTGACAACACTAGGGTTTGCAGCAAGTGGTTTGTCAGGTTCAATCCCTTCTACATTTGGGAATTTGGTAAATTTGCAAACTTTGGCTCTGTACGACACTGAGATCTCTGGTACCATTCCACCTCAACTGGGTTTATGCTCAGAGCTCAGGAACTTGTATTTGCACATGAACAAGCTCACTGGATCCATCCCAAAGGAACTGGGTAAGCTCCAGAAGATCACTAGCTTGCTTCTATGGGGGAATTCTTTATCTGGTGTCATCCCACCAGAGATTTCCAACTGTTCTTCCCTCGTGGTGTTTGATGTTTCGGCCAACGATTTATCTGGTGAGATTCCTGGAGATTTGGGTAAGCTAATTTGGTTGGAGCAGCTTCAGTTGTCTGATAATATGTTCACTGGTCAGATTCCTTGGGAGTTAAGCAACTGTTCCAGCCTCATTGCTCTTCAGCTGGATAAAAACAAGTTATCAGGCTCCATCCCGTCCCAACTCGGTAACCTCAAGTCTCTGCAGAGCTTTTTCTTGTGGGAGAACTCAGTTTCAGGAACAATTCCTTCTTCTTTTGGCAAGTGCACGGACCTAGTCGCCCTTGACCTCTCGAGGAACAAGCTAACAGGAAGAATCCCAGAAGAGCTCTTCAATTTAAAGAGGCTTAGCAAGCTTCTCCTTCTAGGAAACTCCTTATCTGGTGGATTACCAAAGAGTGTAGCGAAATGTCAGTCGCTTGTGAGGCTAAGACTCGGAGAAAATCAACTCTCTGGTCAGATTCCTAAAGAGATAGGCGAGTTACAGAACCTAGTGTTTCTTGATCTTTACATGAACCATTTCTCAGGTGAGCTTCCTTACGAGATCTCTAACATCACTGTGCTTGAGCTCCTAGATGTGCACAATAATTACATCACTGGAGATATTCCTGCTCAGCTAGGGAACCTTGTCAATCTAGAGCAGCTTGACCTCAGCAGAAACAGCTTTACCGGGAACATACCACTAAGCTTCGGCAACTTCAGTTACTTAAACAAGCTGATCCTCAACAACAATCTCCTCACTGGCCAAATCCCTAAATCCATCAAGAATCTTCAGAAGCTTACATTACTTGATCTAAGCTTCAACAGCTTATCTGGTGAAATCCCACAAGAACTCGGCCAAGTCACAAGCTTGACTATAACTCTAGATCTAAGCTACAATGCATTCACTGGAGATATCCCTGAAACCTTCTCAGGCCTCACACAGTTACAATCACTCGATCTCTCACGCAATTCCCTTCACGGCGACATCAAAGTACTCGGCTCACTCACAAGCCTAGCTTCACTCAACATCTCCTGCAACAACTTCTCTGGTCCAATCCCAGCTACACCATTCTTCAAAACAATCTCCACAACATCTTATCTCCAAAACACAAATCTTTGTCATTCAATCGACGGCATCACTTGCTCAACACACACTGGAAAAAACAAAGGAGTCAAATCTCCAAAGATCGTAGCTTTAATCTCAGTAATCCTCGCATCAATCACAATCGCAATTCTTGCAGCTTGGCTTCTCGTCTTAAGAAACAACAACCGCTACACAACTCAGAACTCATCATCTTCTCAAGCAACAGCTGAAGATTACTCATACCCTTGGACTTTCATACCTTTTCAGAAACTTGGTATAAGCGTCAACAACATTGTAGATAGCTTAAACGACGAGAACGTAATCGGGAAAGGGTGTTCAGGAATGGTATACAAAGCTGAAATGACTAACGGAGAAGTCATAGCTGTGAAGAAGCTTTGGAAGACTAAAGATAACGATGAAGGAGAGGCAAAGATCGATTCTTTTGCAGCTGAGATTCAGATTTTGGGTAATATCAGACATAGAAACATTGTGAAGCTTTTAGGTTACTGTTCGAACAAATCAGTGAAGTTGCTTCTTTACAATTACTTCCCTAATGGGAATCTTCAACAGTTGCTTCATGGGAATCGAAATTTGGATTGGGAAACTCGGTATAAGATCGCCATTGGAACTGCTCAAGGTTTGGCTTATCTTCACCATGATTGTGTTCCAGCGATTCTTCATAGAGATGTCAAGTGTAATAACATTCTTCTGGATTCTAAATACGAAGCTATTCTTGCCGATTTTGGACTTGCCAAGTTGATGATGAATTCACCTAATTATCATAACGCCATGTCTCGAGTCGCTGGTTCCTATGGCTACATCGCACCAGGCAAGTTTCTCTGTTTAATCCAGAAGGGATTTGTTTTTTCATTAAATATTGGGATTTTTTTCATAAAACTTTGAAACTCAGGGTTTTTTAAGTTGCAGTATGGTATTAGTGTATTACAAATGATTAGGGGGTTATTGAATTTATCTAAAAGTTTAGGGTTCATTCCATAATTACAAAATATTTGTTTTTCCCCCTACCAAATTATTGGAGTTTTTTGATAATTTGTTAATAATGAGGGTATAATTTGAAAATATGCAGAATACGGATACACGATGAATATAACAGAGAAGAGTGACGTGTACAGTTACGGTGTCGTTTTGCTTGAGATTCTAAGTGGTCGGAGCGCCGTAGAACCTCAAATCGGCGACGGGCTTCATATAGTAGAATGGGTGAAGAAGAAGATGGGAAGCTTTGAACCAGCTCTATCAGTGCTTGACGTAAAGCTACAAGGCTTACCAGATCAAATCGTTCAAGAAATGCTTCAAACATTGGGAATCGCCATGTTCTGTGTGAATCCGTTACCTGTAGAAAGACCGACGATGAAAGAAGTTGTAGCATTGTTAATGGAGGTTAAGTGTAGTCCAGAGGAATGGGGAAAAACATCACAGCCTCTTATAAAACCTTCTTCATCATAACCAACGATGATTGTGTTCGTCTTCTTCTTGTTCTTGTTGAGAATTTGTTGGCAAGGTTTTGATTTCTTGTATATATTTTTGTAGCACTAATGTTAAAATTTGAAGACATTTAGTTACCATTTGGAAAACATTCAATTAGATTTGGTTACAACTTACAACTCTGGATTATATCATTTTGTGTTTGAAACATGCATTTGAGAGAAAGAAGCTAAGAGCTGTGGTTTTTGAAGCCACTACTGTTTGAATCTTGAGTACTGGCACAATCACAATTCAAAATTCACTACTAACCAGAGCTGATCCTTCCATATAGCACACAAAACATGTTATTTGGATGCCATTAATGTGTATTGCATGCCGTCCACTGACTGTCAGAATTTTTGGATTATTCAGTTTTCGGCTTATTTGGTTAACAAAAATATTTTCGAATAAACCGATTAATTTTCTTTTGTTTAACCAAATTATATTTTTTAGATCATCGGTTTAATTCAACAAAATCCAAAAGTGAATGGAAAAAATGATAATCGAATTTTTTGATTCGAAACTAATGATTTTAAATGTTTTGCAGACAAAAACACCAATAAATAAAACCAAACCTATTTCTTTATATTAAAAAGGAATTTCATAAATTAAAAAAAAAACATAATTGTAATGATTATTTGTAGTTTGTAAGCGTCACCACAAGTATTCGTTACAAAAACTCTAACATATATAGAGTTAATCATCAAGTAATATATAACCAAGTATAAGTAGAAAGAGAAGCATGAGTACCAAAAATTGCTTATTCTTGGTTTATTGAAAGTTGGATCTATCTAAAAAGTTGTAGCCTAACATGTGAAACAAAGTAACAAACAAATGCTAAGACGAAGACTATACTGACTAAACAAGTTCTTTAATACACTAGTAAGTTTATTCTAAAGTTGTTTATATTCTATAGTACATTTTTTATAAAGCTGATCATAACACAATGCAACAAACTGTAGCTTGTTCCTATGATCATCACAAGAGGATTTATATTAGAAAATCCATCTCAGTACTTCTCAAACTTGTCCCTCATGGTCAATGCTTGTGCTCTTACTCGTTCATCACTGTTTTCACACTTGGGAATCAAACTCATTTTTATGTTCACAGTCTAATTGAATGCAAGAATATTTGAAACTGTATTTGAAGCCGAGAGAGTTAGTATACATTAGTAGTATATTTTCAGAAACTTCACTAACCATTGTATTTCATCCTAGCCACCAGCTATTGGTGGTCCAACTCGTTTTCGATTTTTCTTCTCTTTTTCTTCCTCAAATTAATCATAAAAGATATTGTCTTTATTACACACCCTATCAAATGGGATCCTAAGTTTAATAGCAGTAGTCAACGTTACGTTTCTAGAAAATATTTTGTACATAGGCATGACATCAAAACATAATTGCTTCTGACCCTCATAATTCACAAACGAGAAAGGGAACTCATTCAATACTACCAGCTTGTTAGTATCTCTCCTAAACACTTCAGGATTATACCCCATGTTTTAAATTCGCTAGGCGCTAGTCGGGCG
>KE159405.1:11846-26508 GCA_000411055.1 Leavenworthia alabamica
ACAACAAGCAATAATGCAAGAACCCGACGGTAGAACCAATGACAGAGCAGTTTAACGGCATCATAAATCATAGTTAGTTGAGTTAACGACATACCTAATTTGGCTAGTCAACATAAACTTGATGATTTTAAAAGAAATCAACAAAAAAGATTAGCATTTAAATCGGAACCGAAAAGTACAACATTTAAAGTTGTGAAATTTGAAAGTACGGGCTTATTTTAACCGTTTTCCCAATTAATTTTTGTAAACTCGTTAGGGTTTTGATTATTTTTGAAATCGATCACGGTATAATCATATAAAAATAAAATTAACAAGGAATCATTGTTTAATATCCTTAATAAAACCCTTTAACATAACTGGTTAAAAAAAAAATCCAACATAACCTAGAAATTTCAAAAGTGCGATTAGGGTCTGAAGACTATTACAGGAAATTGGTTAAGTGGATATAATCCTCTAAATGAAATAGAAGTAATAAAGTCTTTGGGAGAATAAAAAAGTTTAAAGACTCTAATACTCACAGAGTCTTTATTAGAGAGTAGTTTAAGAACGTAACAACAATATCAGTTTGCACTTACGATTGTTATTGAATTTTCTTCTTCTTCTTTAACTTCATCTTCTTTGTTTGACCTGTAAACAAGAAGTTCTATCGTCTTCCATTTCTGGTTGTTTCTTGCCAATTAATTGGAACAGCTAATTTGGATTCGAATTGTTGTTTAATGAACGGCAATTTGGTGGTTTGAGAGATTCATTCTGAGTTTTCGATATCAAAGACTTACTTGGATTCGCATACTGTTACTGAAGCTGATGGAGATGGATCCTTTAGTCGAGTGTGTGTTATTGAATTGTCAATTCGACATTTTCAGTCTTCCCCTTGATTTGAGATAAGAGGTTTCGACGTTTTTCCATGAGAGAGAGAAGCGTCGATTTTTTAACTCGAGAAAGAAATTATTTTTTGTCTAGTTCTCATTAGATTATGCTAACTGAGTCAAACCAATTAAATTAAACTGGTTATTCGGCGGTTTAGTTAGATTACGTTTTGATGGTTATCAAAATCCGAGTACCAATTCAACCTAATTTGAAAACCGAATCACACATAAATTCTCATCGATCGGGTTTTAATTTGTTTAATGTTCGGTTATCAGAAGGGTTATCTCAGATCGGTTTTCGAAAATTCGAATCAACTGACCCGTATATCCTGGGTGGATTGCATGCTTGTGTAATGGCTTACAAATGTATTTGAGTCATATTTCTTAAGAATGTTTTTCTTGCTTTAGGCCCAGTAATAGTTTAAGCTGACCCTAGTACTAACAATCACTATTTCATCAAGAATAATTCTTAGGTTCACTCCTAAGGGTGAACCTATGTATTCACCACCATTCAATGTAACCAATTAAATCATGCCAAATAATATTATATTTAATATATATATGTTAATTTATATATTTTATTAATTATTAGACAAATTTAATAAATTTTTCAGGACTCTCCTGATGATCCACATATCTAATTATCTATTTCTACCACAAGTTCGACATTACCAAATGAGTCATTTATGTCACAAGTGCTTCAGGTATATACTTTACTCTTATTCTTTATATTAGAATTAACTTTCATTTTATAATTTGAAATCATTATATTTTGTAGGAATTTGACGAGACTTATGGTGATTTATCATAAAACTCTATTATATTAATATCTCAAGTTGATTGTATTTAACGTTTTAAGACACTCTTTTACCAATTTTATTTCTCAGCATCTGTTTTGAAAAATAAAGAATTAAACTACTCAGTTAATTAATCTGATGGAGATAAAATTGCATAAANATTATATTTTGTAGGAATTTGACGAGACTTATGGTGATTTATCATAAAACTCTATTATATTAATATCTCAAGTTGATTGTATTTAACGTTTTAAGACACTCTTTTACCAATTTTATTTCTCAGCATCTGTTTTGAAAAATAAAGAATTAAACTACTCAGTTAATTAATCTGATGGAGATAAAATTGCATAAAATATTGTTTAATTCAATAAATGAAACGAATTCTATAGATTTAGTGTTCTAATTGCACAAAGTATAATTTAATTCTACTGTACCATCTCTCTCATTTTTTGTAAACGTTAATTTTTCTAAATTTATAAGTTTTTACAGATTATTTCATTTATTTATTTATTTTTAATTTATTTGATATTATCTTAGTTGTCAAAATATGATTGGTTATATTTATGAGGGGTGAATATACTTGTTCACCTGGGAGTGAACCTAAGTATATCTCTTTCATCAATTAGATCACATTCATTCAAACTTGAAATTTCTTCTTTAATCCTACTTGTTACTTTTAAGAATATAAATATTTTATTTTAATGAAAAGTTGATAGGGATTACAATGGAGTAAAACCTAAAATATTGGTTCAATGCTAAAAAAGGTATAAAACAAGAAACCAATTGACACGGTCAATCCATCAATGACATAACACTAACAAAGTGATAAAACAGTATGAAGAAACCAATAGAGTGTCAACTCAAAAGAAGAAAAAATAGGATGACAAACAACAAGGTTGGGATGTAGACAGACAACCAAGGCAAAAGGAAGCCTTTCAATGGTGGCCCGTGGAATACAGAGCTGTCAACGGCAAAGAACAAAAGTCCCTCAAATACCTACTCTCTCGCAGCAAGCAACAAACCATAAGCTTACTCAGAACGAAACCACCTCTGACCAAAGGAACACAAACACTTGCTCACTCTACCAAGCTACTTCCCCGAGGTCGACTAGTACAAAACAAACACTAGAAATCCCAAAGGCCTTACTAACTCCTACAGAACCCAAGCTAGCTAAACTACCAAAAAAGACAGAAGCCAAATCTTAAGAGCTAGTCCAAGCTAAAACGAGCAAAACTCCGGGAAGAGAGCATACAGATCCAAAAGACTCTACAAGAACCCTCAGCAAGACCCAAAACAGAGAAAATCAAATACGAATTTCTGGCGATAAACTGTCTTCCTCACAACAGAACAAAGCGAAAGAAAAAACTAATCCAAACCCCACCAAAGCCACGCTCCGGAGAAGCAAAACCACCTGATTCGAGATCCATTGGTAACAACTTACCTCCAACTACAACGTCTGAAGATGAACCACAAGGGGGTCTGGCAGCCGCAACACACATATATATATATATACAGTGGCGGACCTAGACACATTTTTAATATGGGGCACTTTTTGTAATTAATGTTTAGTTTAGGGATATTTAAATAAATTTAATTTTAATTATTAAAAAAATATATCAAATTAGAGTGGGGCATGTGCCACACCTTCTATTACTGTAGGTCCGTCCTTACTATTAGGTTTTTAGGTTTTCTTGAGTCTTTTAGGAGGGTTTATTCAAATGATATTGATATAGACTTATGATGATTATAAGTATTGTAGATTTTAAAGAATTTATAGAGAGAATTTATTTTTATTCAAAAATTTATAAAGAGTCTTTTAAAATATTCTTCAACGGAATTGCATGTTTGAGTTGAGATATGTAATGTATAACAATAAATCTGTATAGTGATCCAATCTATAGAAGTAGATCTCCGAAGGAACTCCATAGCCTAACTCTCGTCAATTAGTTTTTACTCGATCGAACTGTTTACTCTGTTTTGTCTTCAATAGCTAGATATCTTAGTAACAACAAAACACTTGTTTAGTTTTCAATAAGATGAATAACAAAGAATCAAACCGTGACCATTGCTTATTGTAGATACGATAACCTAAATTACTATACTACTTAGATACTTGGTATAGACTTATCCTTGAGAAAGGACCAACTATCAAATTGGAACCGTTTCCGGATAGCAGTTGCGCTTACATTCGTTTTTGTGTTGAGTAAGCTTATCCGAGAACATTTACTGATTTCATCTTCTCTTTGTTTGCTTTTGTCTTGTATGATGAATTCAGAGGTGCAGCTATAGAACGAAGCCTCTTATCCAACTTACAAGTAAAAAGTTAGCAAATGTAGAAAGAAACCACAAGACTACGAGAAAACAATCACAATCGTCTTTGGAGAGACAGGCAGTGATTGATGTTAAAGTTGCACATAAGCAACAATTAGAGAAAATAAGAGATGAACATGCACAAAAACTAGAGAATATGCAACAGAAAGCTGATAACATTGAAGAAAAATATATATGGTAATTGAAAGGTGGTGTTAAGTTTTGTTTCAATCTAGAAAAAGAAAGAAAGAGTAGAGAAGGTGTTGAGTGGGGAAATTAATTTTGTTTTTTTTATTTTAAATTTTTGGGTGGGCTGGATCTAGGTTAGATTTAAAATTGGGTAGGTTGAATTATCATGATTATATTTTGTAAATAATATTAAAGCTTTTGATTTTTAGATTTTTGCCATTTTTTTATTAAAAATAAAAATAAATTAAAAATAATAAAAAGCGAAGGTGGTTGGTGTTTAAAATAAATCATATGCGTTCAGCGTTCTGCTCTTGAAATAATACAGTACTAAAGATCTCGAGAGACGAGACCATTTATCGAATATATTGGTTTGAACTGTAAGATCGATTAGTCCGGTTTGATTCGGTTCAATTTGAATAGTGTTATTTCTACTCTTCGAAGGAGGGTTTATGACGAAATATTTGTCTTTTGGTTGTTCTACCTCATTCTCTCATTTTGGTTAGATCTTCAACTTAATTTTGATTTCTTTTCTTTCTTATGATAGTTCTAGATGGATCGTGACATTGTTTCCAGTAACGGAGACGGATCTCAGAGTCAGCCAGCTTTCCCTGGTAAATTTTTCTCTCATACTCTGATCGATTCGCTCGCCAATAGATTTTGATTTTTAAGTGTTAAAACGGGTTTATATCATCACAAACAATTGAAATTGATGGATCAATTCAAGAACAATATGACTCTAGTCTTGGTTATGTAAAGATACTATAAAAAAATGTTATTTTCTGATAGTTTCCTATTCCTTTAATTGTTTATGTTATGATCAAGATCATTTGATAAGGTATGTTTTGTGTTAAAATGTTTTTTTCCTAAAAAAATCAATTTTGGTCTCATTTATTATATGTGACTTTGTAGATACATTAGCATTCACGAAGCAGATCAATGTTACTTGTGGCACAATATCTGTTAAACAAAAGGATCCATGTCAAAGTTTGCATCTCCTTTATGGTATGGTTCCAAACACATATCTTAAAATGCTCTTTTTGTAGAAAATGAGATGTTGAGAGTCTTTGTTTGTAGAGAGTCTGATAACAGGAGGGTTAGCTGGTGTTATTGTGGAAGCTGCTCTATACCCAATTGATACAATTAAAACTAGGGTACAAGTAAGTTTTCACCTCCACTCACTTATGTGTTATGATACAACGTAAGCTCCTTTTTACGGTATTCTTGACTTAGAGCTAGTAAGTATATTGGTTTGATATGTTTTAGGTAGCTCGAGATGGAGGAAAGATAATATGGAAGGGGCTATACTCTGGTCTTGGTGGAAACCTTGCTGGTGTTTTACCGTAAGTATTTAGTTTTAAAGAGAACAAGAATATTATATGAAAGAACACTGAAAATACTAGTAAGGCTTTGTTTCAGGTGAATAATGTTTTTCTTCATGTGTAGTGCTTCTGCTTTATTTTTCGGTGTATATGAACCAACCAAACAAAAGCTGCTCAAGGCTTTACCGGAAAAGTTTAGCGCAGTTGCACATTTGGTATGTATAAACTTACAGTAATCCTAGAGAACAAATTAAGATTAGTACACACTCTTAGCTAGGTTTATAAGCTCAATCAGGCTGCAGGTGCTTTAGGAGGTGCTGTTTCATCTATTGTTCGGGTACCTACAGAAGTAAGCTTCGTTCTTTCCTTTTGCTTCTTTGTTTATTATTATGTATTGGTTATATGCTTGTTTAGACTAAAGGGAAAACTTCAACAGGTTGTTAAACAACGTATGCAAACTGGCCAATTTTCTTCGGCTTCTGATGCTGTTCGTCTTATTATAGCCAAGGAAGGCTTTGGAGGCATGTATGCGGTATATGTCCCTTCTTGTGTTATAATTATTGTGTGTTTACGGTTTGCTTTGGAGCAGGCACTAGTTTGGCGTTCAATTAATCATATTGTTCAACATGTGTAAACAACCATCAAATCTTTTCATCTTGTTTTTCTATATGTATGCAGGGTTTTGGATCTTTCTTGTTGCGAGATTTACCTTTTGATGCGTTTCAGTTTTGCATATATGAGCAAATACGAATTGGATACAAGTTGGCTGTAAGTTTTTTTGACCAAGTTAAAAAAAAATCTGCTTTTGCAGAGTAATGACAGTGAGATATCCATATGTTAAAAACAGGCTAGAAGAGATTTAAATGATCCAGAAAACGCAATGCTTGGTGCCTTTGCCGGTGCTGTCACAGGAGCTTTGACCACTCCTCTAGATGTAATCAAAACGAGATTAATGGTTCAGGTATGTCAAAACAATGTATACATCTTCTTGAATTGAAAAAATCTCAATGCTTGGTGCCTTTTTGCAGGGTGCAGGAACTAAATATAAAGGAGTTTCGGATTGCATTAAGACGATAATAAAAGAAGAAGGGTCATCAACTTTATGGAAGGTGAACCAAGTTCTACTCTTACCCTTTCGATTTTAGACTCATGTTTATGCAAATTTGTTGACAGTCTTGAGACTATATAACAGGGATTGGGTCCAAGAGTATTGTGGATTGGTATTGGAGGTTCAATATTCTTTGGTGTTTTGGAAAAAACAAAACAGATTATTTCAGAGAGAAGTCAAAAGAGTCATAATGTTTAAACAGTTAGATTCTATTGTTGTCTACATCATTCTTGTTTCTTGATGTTTTTGTGAAGATTGAAGTCTTTAGATTCTTTACGTATCTTGCTGGATTCTATTTGTTTTTTTTCTTATAAAAATATATTATCTCTTTTACCATTAGGTTGCGTAATAAAACTAGTCCTTTGCAAATAATAGTGTTATATTTAACGTCCAATGATATCTAATCCACTCGTCATAGAAAAAAGTCTAACTTTAAAATGACAAGACATCTTTATCAGAGTATTTAACAATGTTTTGATTACTTTGTAATTGATTTATAATCACCAGAATCTCTAGTTTTGATTAAGCCTTTACAGGTTTTAAGTAAAGACTATGGAGAAGAAGCTGCTTGTTACAGTGTCAATCATGTTGAATCTTGTATTCACTATTCATATTCTTTATAATAATTTCTTCAAATGGAGTCCTACTTGGACCAATAGAGCTGCTGGGGAAGCAGAAACTGTAGCTTCTGTTTCCTGTTCAGGCCATGGCAGAGCTTATGTGGATGGTCTTGGTGTTCTTGATGGTCATAAACCTCCTTGTGAGTGCCATAATTGCTACACAGGCACAGATTGCTCCATTCTTCTCCCAGATTGTCCTGTTGATGCTAACTCGTATCCAATCTGATCCCTTTTCGATCATTATGACTAAACTAAACTGTAAAATTTGGATTGACTTTGTTGTTTTTTATGGGTTTTGAAGAGGAGATCCTTTGTTCTTGGAGCCTTTCTGGATGCAACAAGCAGAGAACAGCGCGGTTTTGGTATCAGGATGGCATAGAATGAGTTATACATATCAAGATAGGACATATGTGTCTGTAGAGCTCAAGAAGGTTATTAGGAAACTGCATAGTGTAGTGGGAAACGCTGTTACAGATAACAGATTCATAATTTTTGGATCTGGAAGTACACAGTTGCTTGCAGCAGCTGTTCATGCTTTATCTTTGAGAAACTCATCATCACCTGTAAGGCTTGTGACTTCTGTTCCATACTACGCTGTAAGTAAAGCATGCCTTAAACTCTTGTGATCATTTTAAAATGTTTTGTGTCTGATTAGTCTGTGTATATATAGATGTACAAAGATCAAGCTGAGTTCTTTGATACAAAAAATCTCAAATTTGAAGGAGAAGCATCTGAGTGGAAGCAGGGCAATGATAACATAACACAAGTTATAGAGATAGTAACATCTCCTAATAATCCAGATGGGAAGCTGAAAACAGCTGTTCTTGATGGTCCTAATGTAAAAACAGTTCATGATCATGCTTATTACTGGCCTTATTTCACACCAATTACAAATCAAGTTGATGAAGATTTGAGCTTGTTTAGTATATCCAAGACTACAGGCCATGCCGGCTTAAGATTCGGGTGATTGATTCTCTCCAGATACTCTTTGGAATGGTCACAACAACTCACAAGTTCTTTTTTTTAATGCAGGTGGGGTTTGGTAAAGGACAAAGATGTTTATGAAAAAATGAATAGATATATAACATTAACAAGTATGGGAGTTTCAAGAGACACACAGTTTCATGTTCTTCAGTTGCTCAAAGTAGTAACTCGAGATGAAGGCAATGATATATTCCATTATGGTTATGAAACTTTAAAGAAGAGATGGGAGATACTAAACAAGATTGTGTCAATGTCTACACGTTTCTCGATAGAAACAATCAAATCTGAGTACTGTAACTATTTCAAGAAAGTCAAAGACTTTACTCCTGGTAAGTCTCTATTTTAATATAAGAAAAGTGTTGACTTTTGTACGACTGTATCTGAAAATTCGGGGTCCTAACCCAAACAAAAAATAAAAGTCATAACAAAAATAAATATAGTTTTAAATATATACAAATCATCTAAAAAATCTAAAGATTAATCTTTTATTTTATATAATTTTGTATATATATACAAACAAATCTTTAAACGGGAACCTTAAAAAAAAAATGGGAATTCTAAGTGAATGGTTCAATCTCCTATGTTGCCCTGTTGGTTTGATATTGAAATAACTTAGTGTGTGTTGTGTTGATAAAGCTTATGTATGGGTGAAGTGTGAAAGAGCAGAAGACAAAAACTGCTATGACATATTCAAAGAGGCAAAGATAAAAGGACGAGATGGTAAAGTGTTTGGATCAGGAGAAAGGTTTGTGCGATTGAGTCTCATCAGAACACAAGATGACTTTGATCAGCTTATTCATATGTTGAACAAGTTAGTCTCTGAGGAAGCTGTAGGCTCCATATGATGATGATGTTGTTATGATGCAATATGAAGTATTTAAAGCCTCTTTAATTAAAGCCCAAATCTATGGGCCCATTGTATTAAAACACAGTCGATATAAACTATAGTGGGCTTGAAACTGTTTTCAAATTTTTGTTCAGTTTCATTTATTGTAATTTTGATGGTCTATTAAGGGTATAGTGGTCATTACAATATTCAGCATATATAAGCAACAAAAAAGCCCTAGTTCCCTCACAGAGGAAAAAGCTTGAAGACGGCGAGAGCTCAATCTCTTCTCAGGCAACAGTTCTTCTCTTCAAAATCACACAATGGTAATTACACTTTACGTTCTCGTCTTAATCTGCTCCATCAACAACTATAGTTATCTCAGATTTGATTTCTAGATCTGGACTTAGTAGCTTAGCTTATTAACTTGACATAGAAAGAGAAAGAGTATGTATATTAATATGATTTTAATGTGTAGTCTCTGGTTGCAAATGAGGAGTTTCAACACATTCTACGTGTGCTGAATACTAACGTTGATGGTAAACAAAAGATTATGTTTGCTCTTACCTCAATCAAAGGTATTGGTAGACGTTTAGCCAACATTGTCTGTAAGAAAGCTGATGTTGACATGAACAAAAGGTATTCATATCAATCTATATTCAAAATTTAGCAATTCAAGATTGTAATTGTAGAATAGTTTTTGATCTTTATTATCTCTTAAGGGCTGGGGAGTTATCTGCAGCTGAGCTTGACAACCTCATGACAATTGTTGCAAACCCTAGACAGTTTAAGATTCCAGATTGGTTCTTGAACAGACAGAAAGATTACAAGGATGGCAAGTATTCTCAAGTTGTTTCTAATGCTCTTGACATGAAGCTGAGGGATGATCTTGAACGTCTTAAGAAAATCAGGTTAACTCAACAGTGACCTTGATCATATGACATTCTTCTTGAATGTTTTTAGTTTTAACGGTGATTTTGCATTTTCTTACAGGAACCATCGTGGTTTGAGACATTACTGGGGTCTTCGTGTCCGTGGACAACACACCAAGACTACTGGTCGCAGAGGAAAGACTGTTGGTGTGTCTAAGAAACGTTGATGAGACAATTTTGCTTCATTGAATCTTTTGTTATGGACCAGTTTTAATTTTTGTTATTCGTACAATTTTGCTAGACTCAGATTTCGAGACTTTTATAAGTGACCTTCACTACTGTTTTATTACATTTAAAATATTTTGTTAATGGATCTTTAATTCACGTATATAACTCACAAGGTCGGTGAACCAAGACCACTTGACTGGGTGACCTTACGGCCAACCACCCGATCGGGTGCCTCCATGCCACTCGACCAGTCAGTCATTCACTTAGTCCCTCTAACTTCTAATCCTCTTGGCCTGACTTGTCATCACATCACTGATCATGTCCATGAATTTTAAGAGATCCAAAATTTGATCCAATACCAACAGTTTGTAAGCTCGAGATTCAACAATACAACTCTAATGATTAAATCAAGTCTAAAATGATATAATATAGTCATATAAGACCAAAGCTATTTGTCTATGAATCTTTTGCAGGAAAACAATTCATTCGACTCGTCCAAATCTAATCTAGACCATTGAAATACAAATTCCATGTCTTGAAACTATCCTTACAAAATAAGGAGTTAAGCCAATATACCCTTAAATATTTATAATTATTCTTTTTACCCCATTCAAATCAATATACTCTTTTTCATAATAAATTACAAAAATAACATTTCCCTTTACTTTTTAATTCTTGACATGTGTCCCATCTTTTTATTCTTTTAGATTTTGACAAGTGTCAAAATTTAAAGAAAATAAGAAAAATAAAAATTTAACCGAAAAATATAAAAAAGAGAGAGAAAATAGATGTTGATTTTATTGTTAAAAATATTTAATTTTATAATAAAAAATGACATGTGTCATAACTTTAAATCATCTTCTTTATCTTCTCTCTTTTTTTCTTCATAAAATAAATAAAAAATATTAACAAAATATTATTTTTACCATTTAAAAAAATTTGATGTTCTATTTAAGGTATTTTTTTCCTTTTTGACTTTAGAAACTCTAATATTGACATAGTTTGATAGTGAAATAAAATTATTTAATATGTTCAAATTGTAATATTTATGGATAAAAATATATTTATTTTATATTTAATAGTTTTTAACATTTTTATTTATATTGATTTATTAAACGATTATGTTGGTATATTAGTGTTTTAAACTATTAATACTAGTATTTTTATGAATGATTTGACGTGAATTGTATTAAATGACATATATGTTTTAATAAAATCGTTAGTATAAACGAAATAACCCAAAATTAATACAACTAATACAACTATTAATATATGGCAAAACTGGCAATACCAGATATAACTAAGAAGTCGAGAAATATCTAATGAAGATATTTATAGAAGTATTTCAAATTCGAGACAATGTAGGAAATGTATATTTAGATATTTTAAGTGTGGTAATAGTTCTATTTAATATTTATAAGTTTGTATTGAATTATTTTATGTTGATTAGTTATTTGTATTTCAAATATAAGATTTTTTTTTCTTTTCAATTTGTATACTAGTAGGTATAACTTATATACAACTACGTTGAATTTAATTCTAAATTATATATGCTAAACTATTTTTTATATTAATATCATCTTTATAACTTATGAAAAATACTAAGTTATTTTCATGTTAAAATAAATTTTATCTTTAGAATTTATGAGAAATAATATTTTGTTTGGTGTTCACGTTACAAACATATTCTATCAATATATATCTTATATTCTTAAGGTTTTATTTGGTTTGGAAGACTAAAAACTACAAAAATATTAAAACTCTTTGTCATATTTTTTTATAAAAAGATAATAAATATAGTATATTGATGTAATATCTTATATACAACTACAAATCATTTAATTTAATTATAGTACAACTAAATAAATTATTTTGTATCAAAATACAACTACAAAATTAGTACAACTAATATAATCTTATGTTGAATACTTTATATACTTTTATTTGTCAATTAAATTGTATTTTATGTACTAGAGTTTTTCTTCATGTTAGAATAAATTTAATATTTAGAATTTATGAAAACTGATATTTTGTTTAATGTTCGCATTACGAGTACATTCATCAACAAATAGCATTACTGTGTTTCATTTGATTTGAAAGACTAAAAATTATCAAAATATTGAAAATAATCGTTTTCCATATTTTGTTTTATAAAAATATCATAAATATACTCTATTGATACAATATTTTATGTACAATTATAAATAATTTAATTTAATCATTGTACAACTACATAAATTGTTTTTTTTTGTCAAAATACAACTATGTATATTGAAAAATACAACTACGAAATTAGTACAATTAAAATAATCTTATGTTGAGTATTTTTAGGTACTTTATATATTTTTGTTTGTCAAATAAATTATATTTTACGTACATGTCCTTTGTAGCTTTATTTTGCTTATATATTGTTTTGAGTATATTTTTATTATTTTCGCTTTAATTTGTTTTAAATTCACACATATTATGCTTAAATCTTATTTTCTTGTTAGAATCAATTTTATCTTTAGAATTTATAAAAATAATATTTTATTTATTACCCACTTTACAAACATATTTCATCAATAAATATCTTATATCATTAAAATTTCATTTAGTTTGTAACACTAATTTTACCAAAAAGTTGAAAATAATTTTTATCACATTTTTTCTATAAAACAATAGTAAATATACTCTATATAAATAATGTTATAAGTACGACTACAAAATAATTGTTTTAATTATAATTATATAATACAACTATATAAATTAATTTTTATTGAAATACAACTATGCATATTAAAGAGTACAACTACAAAATATGGTACAACTAAGGTAATTTTATGTTGATGGAATTTCTTATAAATCCAAAACCTTATCCAAAAAATTTGAACCGAATCCAAACAGATTTAGGTGGTAAAACCGATTACATTATGGATTAAATATTTTTCAGTTTCGGTTTGGTTTTGAATTCGGATTTTACTTTTTCGGTTTATCCAAAATAAACCAAATTATATAAGGATTTGTTTTTCAGTTTTTAGAGATTTGGGTTTTTCGGGTTTTAGATTTTTTTTCTGAATTTTTTAAATTTTTTCGGGATTTTCTTGAATTTTCCGAATTTTTCGGATTTCGAATTCAGGTTTTTGGATTTGGTTTTAATTTCGGATAATTTTTTTTACAAAATCGAATAGAAAAAATCTGCTCCGAAACTAAAATAAAATAATCGGTTTCTGTTCAAAAAACCCGAATTGAATCCGAATGCCAGATCCTATTTAAAAAATAAATATAAAAATAATATTTTTTTAATTAAATGTTAATAGATTATGTTTAATTTATTTTTTTAATTTTGTTTAATGGACTTAAGTGAAATTGATTTTAGTTTTGTTGGGCTAAAGTCCATATTACTATGTAAAAGACATGGCATTTTTGTAAATAATCAAGTTTGTTTAAATTTTTATGTCTTTTTACTCATGTTTAGTATTTAAATTTAATTGTAAAAATATAAATAATATAGAAGGGATATATTGGCCTAATTTTTTATCGGGAGGGTATAGCAGAAAATTGCACCAAAATAAGGGTGATCGGACCCTGTATTTGGGATATCACATTGAATCTACACTTGTCTAGATTCATGTATATAATTCCACACAAATTCTCTATTTTTTTATCGATTTGCTATGTCAAACTTTATTTTTATTTTGACATATCGGTCTTGTCTGCATCATCTTTATGTGTAACTTTTTATTTATTTTTTCAACAACACTTAGCCTTTCTCTTTCGCTCTTTGAAAAGGGAACAAAAATTATCACAAAAAATTAGGGTTTCTGTGATTTTTAGAAGTTATATAGGTATATGCTTTATTTTCTGATTCATTTAAATTAAACCAATAATTAATATTAAATTAAAATTTAATTAAATCTTACATTGGTTTAATATTAACTTCAAATCAGCTGCACAACATAAAACGTCTTTCAATTTAATTTTTAAAAATATTAATCTCAAACTTTGTATTTTTAGAACATAAACGTTATATTTAAAGTTTGTTTGGTGCATTCGATCTAATGTCGTAAATCAATTGATTTGGTGAGGATCGGTCATTCTATTCTACTAAATCAGATAAATCGTTTGGTAAATTACTGACCGATTGGTCAAATACGGATGTTACAAATATAATAGTTAAGATCTTGTTATATACGATTGTGCTTATAGCTTAAAATTGTTTATTCGCTTGAATTTATTAAAGTATGTGTTATTTTGCAGCAAAGATTATGTCATCTTTTAAGATGTACATATTATGTCTATAAAAATTGATCTCAACGTTAAGAAATTTGAGATATAATAAGAACAATTTTATGTTTAAAAAATAGTACGATCATGGTTTGGTTGGTGTGCGGTGATGAAGAGAATACGTTCGCAATAAATGATGGACAACTATTAAGTATTAAAATGCATACTGAAGATAGAAGAACATCATCAATAAAACTTATTGGACAAAAATACATTAAGTTTTTAATTGGATATGAATAATATTTTTAATTAAAATTTATTTTTATTAAAAATTATA
>KE159405.1:26559-41540 GCA_000411055.1 Leavenworthia alabamica
AAGTTGATATAATAATATAAACTTAAAATACATAAAATTCGTTATCATAATGATTGGTTTAGATAAAGATATATGTTGATAGGCTCTCTCATATACGAGAAAAAGAGAAGATGGAGTGATCATAAAAGTGCAAATCCTTTTCCATTGAAGATCAATCACGAAAGAATAAGATTATCAACCACAAAGGATTTGCATCTTCTCATCATGTCAGCCTTTTTGTTCTCCAATTAATGATGTTGAATTAATTGTTCTAGAATTGTCATGGGATAGATTTCATCAAAGGATAAACTTAGAAGATTGTTTTTGTTTTGCTGGTCAATCAATTGTAGTTTTATCGAAAGAGAAATCAAAATATCAATATTCTTTACTATTCATATAGCAAAATCTTTGTCATCAAATGGATTCTTTTGTTAAAGTAGTAAATGTATCTAAAAGTTTGATACTTCCTCTAATTCAATAGAAAAAAAATTCTGACATTTTTCACATCATTTTTATCTATAATCAATACATTAAATCAGTTTTTATCTCTAACTAATAAATTGAAAATATATAGATAAAAATGATATTTCATGCAAAATTTTGCATTAAAAACATAATTTTTCGAAAACAGAGTGAATAGTGTTGTTATATTGGATTTTGATTATCTCACACTATTGCCTTGGAGAACTTATTTCCTTAGAGGGTAGTGAGTGTAGTGACTGATGGGATTAATAAATGAACGTACTAAAGAAGATGTTTTACCAACAACCCAATCTCTCTTCTCCTTCTTAAACCATTCAAGTGTTTATTATCAGAATTGCCTGGTTCTGCTGGCCTACAAGTTTTTCTAATGTTTCAAGGGAAGAAGTATAGTTTTTGGGTCATTTAAATGGAGTTTTCTGACCATATTTTATCTCTTTTAAAGTTCAGTTTGATATTTGAAAAGAATTTCGTACCCCTAAATAACAAAAATAGATGTCTTATTATAGAAGCTTGTGCTTTGATGTAGCTCGATTCACAGCATTACAAAAATTGACTATTTCGTAAAACTACGACGAGCATCATAAATTAAGAGAGAAGTAACTATGTGACTCATGTTCCTTATAATTACTATGCTTTCTCTTGATTGTCGTCAGAATCTGAAGCAGCTCCAAGTTTCTGTTGACGGGTCGTTGGAAGAGAATAGTTTCGTCGTTCTTTGCCTCCTGGCTTGGAAGATGCATTACCGTACCAAATCATACCCAGTACTGCAATTATCATTCCAACAACTACGTGCAAGTTTAAACCTTCTCTACCGAAGAAGAAGAATCCCATTACTAGCACCAGAATCGTCTTCATGTGTCCCAGTACTTGGAATGATACTGCTGTGAATCTCCCTATGCAGATAAATTGGCTTAGGTTTGTTCCAATCGCTATTGTGCAAGATAGTGTTATAAACAACTGCAAATATTCACTAACTTATATTAGCTTCAATCGAATACATATTGGTATTGACCAAATGATGCTATGTTGCTTACCATTGAGACCATGTTGTAGTCGTACATGTCTACTCTTTTTTCTGTCAGCCAATAATCAAGAAATGGTCCAACTACGAGCAATGTTGCGGCTTGGGCTGGAGCTGTATGTCCCAATAGGTTGAATGAGTTAAGCGAATACTTGCGTTGAAGGTAATGTACATACTGCATCATGTCAAAACCAATCCATATAAGTTTTGGATTAGATAAAGATTATTTTGCAAACACTTACATATTGTTGCAGGGCAGTACTCCATACAGCAACGAAAGCGGCTACAAAGCCTTTAGTGTTTACACTAACATCAGTAACAGTGCAAACACCAACACCCACAAGAACAAGTCCTATGCTAAGCTTTGTATCTCTTGAGTAACGGATCTTATCAAATACCATTTCCAACAAGCAGGATACAGGAATCATACTGAGCTTTGCAATCTAACAAGTCAAAATAAAAATTAGATGTATATTTCTTTACACAACTGCATAGGTACAAAGCAAGATTGTATTCATCACCTGATAAAATCCAACAGAGTTCCACATAAGACTAACATTCATACCAACAATCGAGAAATTTGCAAACAAAATAAATCTCAAAAGCTCTGTAAAGGGAAGATGAGAAGGCTGAATGTAACCAAGACATCTTAAAACAATTGTCATCAGAGTTGTCGTAGCGAAATGTAAACCGGTTAAGGTTGTAGCTGCAAACACAATATAAGTAAAACATCACATTAGAATAATAGCTTCAGCTTCTAAAAGAAGAAGCTTAAAATAAGAGAAATGGAGTATTTTTTACCAAAGCTATAACCATAAGTAGCCATTAAAGCTTTATTAACAATGATGATACCAACAGAAGTGACGACATTGAACATCCACGCTGCTGCATCTACTGCTGCTTTCTTATCAGCTTTACTAACAGTAACAGAAGCCATTTTTTGAACCTCCTCTCTTCTTCAATTGATCAAATCTCTAATTCCTCAATCACCCATTCCCCCACAGAGTTACAACTTCAGCTAAAGCTTTAGAAGGTTTCAATAGGAAATGAACTGAGAGTTATGAAGCAATCACATAGTCGATTCATAAAAAACGTAAAATCATATTATAGTTTGATCACGATTTTTAAAGAGCTTGGATCGGATCCAGCGTCGGAGATTGGAATCAGAACGAATTTTCGTAAGATCTAAGATAATAGATCAATCACTGATTGAAAACGATCGATCTTTTCTGATGACATTCGACAAGACATCACTAATTCAAGAGAAAAATAATATGGAGTTACCTGGAGAGTGAGAAAACGTAAGAAGAGAGCAAATCGGAAATAGTGGGAGGTGATCGGAAAGATCAGGTGCCGTCGATAGTGTTGAGGTAGAAATCGGAAGAAAAAAAATGTAAATCTGAAAAGGCAGTTAGAGAAGAGTTAGTACTTATTAGTAACTCCAGCAAATTCGTTAGTGTAATTTTTTTGCTCGTAAAAGTAGTTTTAAGGGTTAATACTTAATACAATGTAGGTACTTAATACAAGTGCATCGAATGGGCTTTTTCCTATTTTGGGAATTATATGTCTAAGTCATAGGGATATGTATTAAAATGACAATTGGAAAAAATTTGATTTTTAATTAAATTTGAGATGATTTTGTTGAATTTGAAAATTTGTTATAAATTTTTTTGAAATTTTATCTAAAAATATTAGATTTTGATTTATATATTTTTAACTAAGAAATCTTCTGAAATATAATCTAGATTTTTAAATCAAATTCTTATATTGTTTTCAATGACAATAAATTTTATATTATTTTTAAAAATAGTTATTTCAATAACACATAATTTGATACTTTAAATCAAATATTTTCTAATAATAAGTTAAATACACGTCTCTTGCTGCTCCTAACTAATCATTTAAGGTATTGATTGTTTGGTTGTCATCTACTTAACACCTAATGTTTTAACATTGGAAAGAAAAAAAATCTCAATTATGAACATGATGAAAATAGAATCATATTTATAGTGGAAGTTAAAAGAGTTCGTTATATAAATCATACGTAAAACTATTTGAATCTTTGATGTCCAAATCCGTAATGGACAGAGCAAAAAAAAAAAATGAATATTGGATAATTAATCGATTTGAATTGATTGGAAAAAATGAAAGAAGATTAGAAGTATCTCCATCGATGACGGGTCCGTTACTAACATGACTGAAACCAAAATGGGACCCACATTGTCAGAAGCCGCTACTTTACTTATGACTTATGAGCTTTTGCCTTTTCATTACAATTCAAAGTTCAAACCCAACAAAGCCCACTTTCACATATCTCTCTCTCTATCTCCGCTGTCGCCGGTACTCTTAGTATCTCAGATCCGTCAGGTGAAATCTTCAGCATCCTCGTTACTTCACCATTTTATACCTAAATCTCACAATTATTTTGTATTTCCTTTTTGAATCTCAAAATTAAAGAAATTAGAACACACTAGCAAGTGTTGTAATGGCTTCGAATACTTACTAAACTGTAAGCATTGTCGTAGATTTAGTCCTTGTGTTTCTGGGTTTTTGATTTAATACTCAAATAAGAGAATTAATAAAGTTTGTATATTATCTGAATGGTTTGATTGTTGACTTTGGTTTAGGGATAGGCACAAAACCATTGTTGTTGTAATGTGCAAATGAAAGATTATTGCAAATGTTATTTGCAGCAGAAGGAGGAGGATTCTTCTCTTCATCAGCTTCTGGTTATAGTAATGGTTTAGCTCTTCTTCTATTAGGTCAAAAGAATGAACAACAAAAACCCATCAAAGTATCATCATCATCATCACAATGGAACCATTATCATTTGGTTGTTGAAGAATCTGATTCTAAGAATTGGATCTCATCTGCTTGTACTTCCCTTACATGCTTTGGTCGTAAATCGGAAATACCAGAAAGTCCATCAGCTAGCCTTGAGGAGAAGAAAGATGATGTGGAGTATAATAGTGAAGTTACTAATAGGTTTGCACTTAAAAGCAGTTTGAAGAAAAGATCGTTTAGTGATGTTGTTATCGGTGATGATGATGTGGTGGATCATACTGATAGAAGGAAAGTGCAATGGCCTGACACATGTGGTATTGAGATTGCTGAGGTCAGAGAATTTGAGCCTAGGTATGGATGCTTTAACTTATAGATATATCAGTTTTACAACTGACAATAGCTTGGGAACATATCCTTGATCATGTTCTTACCGTATTATTCCCACATAAACTTAAACCAGTGTGTGATTTGATTGTATTTGCAGTGAAGTGGATGAATCAGAAGATGAGTTCCATCATGGAAGTGGAAAAAGCTGTATGTGTACAATCATGTAACCACCATTGTGTTTCAAAAACAGATGATCTTTAATAGAGTTGTGGTAGATGCTCCTTTTCTTATCTAATCAATGCATCTTTTTTTTTATTCTACTATATATAGAGAGAGATGGATAAGAAGAGGAACTTTATAATTTGTATTTTGTAACATTGTGTAGCTACTTGATTTCTCAATTATGTGCTGTATTAGATTATTCACTCTATAACTGCATCTATATGCTACCCTGTCTTCTTATGATAAATCCACATCACAGCTTTTTGACTAGAAAAAAATCCAATGTGAATTCAGTTCGGTTTATCGAAAACTAAACAAAAATAGATCGGTTTTGGGTTATTTGGATTTAGGAAATCAAACAGATCAGAGTAATATTAGGAGTTGTTATTCAATTAGCTTTTTTAATGTTTTTGATGTATTTATAAGTTTGAAATGCATTGTGAAATACTAGCTAAAATAGTGATATTTTAGTTACTAATGTTTTTACATTAAAATACAATCAAATCTAAATGTAAACATATCAAATCAACATCCAATCAATAAAAAAATGTTTCATCCAATAACAATGTATTTTATTGTATTTTTAAAATACATAATTGAATAACACTTGATTTGTTTGTATTCTAAAAAAACAATAAAATTCATTAGAATACAATATTCAATAACCCCACCAGAATAACCATCGGAAAACACCACTTTCAGCCGATGATCCCATGAAACGTCCGCTGCTATCTACTCCACTCTTGTGTTCCATTAAAATACAGGTCTGGGGAAGAACACTTTGATTTCCACCGGAATAATCATCTCTCCTCTGCTTTGATTTCCGACCATCTCCTTCTACTACTGAACCGGCGAGTCAGCCCGTGGATTTCTTACGGAAGAACGATGATTTTACTACCGGATTTTTCAACAGAAAAGAGCAAAAATGTTCGAGCAAATTGAACTGAAAATAAAGAAGTAAACCGGAAATAACTGGTTATTGGTTTTGATGTTTGGTTTAATATTTTCTGAGTCAAGAGTTTAACGAGTCTTATGCTAGTAAGCGAGTCTTAAGGTTAGTTGAGAGTCCAACTATGTTAGTTGCTGACTCTTAGGTTCTAGTTGATGTAAAAGCTTTATAAGCTATTCGTTTTCATTCAATAAACATTAGAGTTTTTCAAAGTCATTTTTGAGTATTTGATTTACCTCTTCAAAGTGGTATCAGAGCTCGATTATCCTGACCTAGAAAACAGAGAAAAACCGCATCTTTAAGTTTCGTGTGAAAATGGGAGATGATAAGATGAAATTGCCACAATTTGATGGGTATTGGGATCATTGGAGTGAGGTGATGGAAAACTTCTTTTGAGCTAGGGGACTGTGGAGTTTGATTGAGACGGGGTTTGAAGAACCGCAAACCACGACGATTCTCACACCAGAGCAGAGAGAGCAACTCGACAACGCCAAAACAAACGACCACAAGGTTAAGCATTATCTTTGCCAGTCGATTGATAGAATTACTTTCGAGCAAATTCTAGATAGAAAAATCTCGAAAGTAATATGGGAGTCAATGAAAAGAAAATTTGGTGGCAATGCTCGAGTGAAAAAATCACTGTTACAGAAGCTGAGAAGAGATTTTGAAATACTCGAGATGAAGGAATCAGAGAAGGTAGAAGAGTATTTCACTCGTTTGTTGGCAGTCACGAATCAAATGAGAAGTAATGGTGAAGTGATAACAGATTCAAAAGTGGCTGAGAAGATCCTAAGAATGTTGAGTGAAAAGTTCATGTACGTGGTGGTATCAATCGAAGAGTCGAAGGAAATTGAAAGCATTTCTCTTGATGAATTACAGAGTTCTCTAGTAGTTCATGAACAAAAATTCAAGAGACAAGAAAGAGGAGATGAACAAGTCTTGAATGTGGCCCAAGGAAGAGGAAGTGGAACAAGAGGAAGGGGCTTTATGGAAGAGGAAGAGGGCTTGGTCGAGGTAAATCAGTTTTCAATAAAAGTACTGTGGAATGCTATAAATGTCATCGACTTGGACATTTTCAAAACGAGTGTCCAAAGTGGGAAGAAGCAAACTATGCAGATTTGGAAGAAGAATTGTTGCTGATGGCATATGTTGAAGAAGGTGAGAAAGGTGTGGCTGAAGCTGCTGAGATGTCATTAATGACATATATGGAAGAACAAAGAGAACTGAGAAGAAAAGCTTGGTTTCTTGACTCAGGTTGCTCAAACCATATGAGTGGAGATAAGAGTTTGTTCTCAACCATTGATGAGAATTTTAAACACTCTGTTAATCGAGGAAACAACAAAAGAATGGAGGTTGTTGGGAAAGGAAGTGTGAATCTGGTATTAAATCACACAGTATGCAACATAACTGGAGTATATTACGTCCCTGAACTTAGAAACAATCTCTTGAGCATTGGTCAGCTTCAAGAAAAGAGCTTAACAATAATTTTTCAGAAAGGTTGGTGCAAAGTTTTTCATGAAGAAAAGGGGTTGATTGCAGAAAGTAAAATGAATACAAACCGGATGTTTATGTTGCTTGACCAAACAAAAGAAGATAATACATCCAGTGAGCAAAGATGTTTACAGACAACTGCAGAAGATGAAGCCAAATTATGGCATGAACAATATGGACACTTAAGCCATAAAGGGATGCATACACTACAAAATAAAAATATGGTACGTGGACTTCCAGTTCTGAATTCACAAAGCTTCACATGTTCAGACTGTTTAGTGGGAAAACAGCCGAGGAAACCAATCCCAAAGAGGAGTACATAGAGAGCAAAGGAAATACTTGAATTGATTCATTCAGATATCTTTGGACCCATTAATCCAGTGTCTATTAGTGGGAAAAGGTATGTCCTATGCTTCATTGATGACTACAATAGGAAAGCTTGGGCATAACTTCTAACAAAAAAATCAGAAGCTTTCAAACACTTTGAGATTTTCAAAAACAGAGTGGAGATTGAAACATAAAAGAAACTAAAGTGTTTAAGAACTGATCGGAGAGGAGAGTAAACATCAACTGAATTTTCAGAATTCTGCAAAGAGCAAGGCATTATAAGGCAATTGACAACTGCTTACACTCCACAGCAGAATAGAATTGCAGAGAGAAAGAACCGCACTGTCATGAACATGGTGAGATCCATGTTTTCAGCATGAAAGGTACCAAAAATGCTCTGGCCAGATGCAGTTTTGTGGACCTTTTATGTTTTAAACAGGTGTCCCACCGTTGCTGTAAGAAACATGACACCTCAAGAAGCTTGGAATGGAGTGAAACCAAGTGTAGAACATTTCAAAGTCTAGGAGAGTCTGGTCCATGTTCACATTCCAGATGAAAAGCAAGGGAAACTTGATGATAAAAGTGTTGTTGGGATTTTGGTCGGTTTTTTTGAGGAATCCAAAGGTTACAGGGTGTACAATCTAGTAATTAAGAAGATCTTGATTAGCAAAGACATTGTTTTTGAAGAAACAAAAGGTTGGAATTGCAAAGCTGATCAGCTAAATGTTGAATTAACGTGGAATGATGATTATGCAATTTGGAAAGATAGTGAAGCTGGAGCAAGTACTGATGGAGAATCTGTACAAGGAGAAAAACATGTTGATAAAGTTGAAGAAGTACAACCAGACCACGATGCTCCAGTTAGAACAGTAAGAATCACAAGACCTCCTTGATATCTAAGTGACTTTGTTACGGGAAATGGAGAAGAAAATGAGGTGAACATGGTCGAGTTTTTATCTGAAGATCCATCAACATTTGAAGAAGCAAAAAATAGCTTAAAGTGGAGAGAAGCAATGGATGAAGAAATACACTCAATTGTCAAGAATCAGACATGGAGTTTGACAAACTTACCAAGAGAAGCTAAATGTATCGGAGTAAAATAGATCTACAAGACTAAGCTAAATGAATTGGGAGAAGTAAACAAATACAAGGCGTGATTGGTAGCTAAAGGTTAATCTTAGGAGCATGGCATTGATTACACTGAAGTATATGCTCCAGTAGTTAGAATGGATACAATCAGAGCAATCATAGCTACATCCACACAAAAGGGTTGGCACATTTATCATCTAGATGTGAAATAAACTTTTTTATATGGAATTCTGTTGGAATATGTGTTCATACAACAACCAAAGGGCTATGAAATTGAAGGAGAAGAAGACAAGGTCTATAAACTTCATAAAGCGTTATATGGTTTGAAACAGGCTCCAAGGGCTTGGTTCAGCAGAATTGAAGAATATTTTGTCAAAGATGGGTTCAAGAAGTCTCATAGTGAAGAAACATTGTTTCTCAAAACCAACGAACAAGGTGATACTCTGACTGTTAGCATCTATGTAGATGACCTTATCTATACAGGAAATGATTTGATTATGATGAGGAAGTTTAAGGAATCAATGCAAAAGGAATTCGAGATGACAGATCAGGGCAAAATGAGATACTTTAGGGGAATTGAAGTCATGCAAATGCAACATGGGATTCACATATCCCAGACAAAGTATGCATCCGAGATCCTAAAGAGATTTGAGTTGGAGAACTGTAATGCTGTACGAAATCCGATGGTGCCAGGGAGCAAAGTTGATTTGGATGAGCGAGGAGAAAGAGTAGATGAGACTTACTATTAAAGAATAATAGGAAGTCTCATGTACATCACTACAACCAGACAAGACCTGCAATTCTCTATAAGTTTCTTGAGTACGTTCATGTCAAAACCTATTGTACTTCACTTACAGGCAGCAAAAAAGGTATTAAGATATCTAAAAGGAACCATGGACTTTGGTATCTGGTATAAATGAAGAGGAGTAGGTGAGTTATTAGTCTATACAGACAGTGATTTTGCTGGAGATGTTGAAAGTAAAAAAACATCTCAGGTTATGTGTTGTTAATGGATGGAGGAGCAGTTGCTTGATTATCTAAAAAACAACCGATCGTCACGTTATCAACTACTGAAGCTGAGTAATTAGCGGCATCTCTATATGCTTGTCAAGTTGTCTCGTTTATGAGGATGCTAAAGGAATTGGGACATGAAGAAAAAGGAAGCACATCCATCTTGTGTGATAACACTTCAACTATCAAGCTATCCAAAAATCCAGTTTTTCATGGGAGATGCAAGCACATTGGGGTACGTTTTCATTTCTTACGAGAACTTGTGAACGAAAGAGTGATTCACCTAGAGCATTGTGGAACTGAGAAGCAAGTAGCGGATATCTTCACAAAGCTATTAAAGCGTGAAATATTTGAGAGCTTGAGGAGTAAACTTGGAATTTGCTCTGTATCAGATAAACTAAGCTCTGAATCGGGCTCAGTTTAGGGAGGATTTGTTGGAGCAAATTGAACCGAAAATCTAGAAGTAAACCGGAAATAATTGGTTATTGGTTTTTGATGTTTGGTTTAATATTTTCTGAGTCAAGAGTTTAACGAGTCTTATGCTAGTAAGCGAGTCTTAAGGTTAGTTGAGAGCCCAACTATGTTAGTTGCTGACTCTTAGGTTCTAGTTGATGTAAAAGCTTTATAAGCTATTCGTTTTCATTCAATAAATATCAGAGTTTTTCAAAGTCATTTCTGAGTATTTGATTTACCTCTTCAAAAAAAGATGAAAAACATCATAAACTTCTTCCAGATCTGGGTTGATGCTTCCGAGCAAAAACAAAACAAAACTGACATCAAGTCGGAATTTTAACCAACACTTTGGCCAGAGAATAAACCGCCAAGCATAGCGGAGATTAACTGGCAGAACTACACATCGATACGATCCGTAGACACCAGACTTTATCGACAAATTGTCGGAAGCCACTGTATAAAAGAAAACTCCGTTTATTGAAGAAAAATTGTGTCTTCCTTTAAATAGTGAAGGAAGATTCAGTTGAAAAAAACTTCAATCTAAGGTCGTCATAAAATTCATTGAAAATCACCATAAAAGAGCGACCTATATATTTATATTTATATATATTTTAAAAAAACAAAAAAACTGAAGAACCCAACCCTAATAATCCGACTTAGAATTTCAAATTAAGTGAAACAACAATTTAATCATCTCCACGTGCCTCTTGCGCGCGTGGGATAATTCCAAAGTTCAACCATTTGACAAAAGCCATTTGTACAGACTTGGCCATATCTCATCCACAAAGACATTACCAAAAGACACAACTACAGAACAGCTTAGAACCTAATCAGACCAATTCAACTAAAGAACCCATTAACCAAGATGTCAGTAGCTTCACCGATTCAATGTATCAGAATTCTAAATCCTTCTTCTTCTTCCTCAACAGCTTCATCGTCTTTTAGATTCTCAAAGACTAAGCCATATGTGTTCATTATCAGATGTTCTCAAGCAGAAGGTCCCTTGAGAAGACCCGCGGCTCCTTCTACGCTACGACAGCCATCACCTCTGCAAAAACCTGTTCCTCCATCGCAGCCTTCTTCCGCTCCTCCTCCTCCTCCTCCACCGCCACCTCAAACATCAATAGCTGTTGATGGTAAAAGTTTAATTACAGTAGAATTTCAGAGGGCGAAGGCTAAAGAGCTTCAGGATTACTTTAAACAGAAGAAACTTGAAGCTGCTGGTCAAGGTCCCTTTTTTGGTTTCCAACCCAAAAATGAGATCTCTAATGGAAGGTACTTTGGATTATGAACTCAAAGTTTCAATTTTTGTTGCTGTGAAATTTGCTTATCTTGGCTCTTGGTCTACAATGTTCTTTGGTAGTTTAAAGAACAAAACTTTATAGAATTGCTGATGTTTAATTGTTTCTTCAATCTTCATAAGCTTTATATAGCATTAATTTGCAAATGATGCTCTCAGTTGCATTTTGAGGATTGGTTTTAGTTCAAATTGTGTAACTTTAGGCTCTTTATATCAATTTGAAATAATATTTAAAATTCAGACATACAGAGCCTAAAGTATCACACTTTATGAGTTCTGTCATGTGAGTATCAGATGTATAAAGCCTAAAGTTTCAAGCTTTATCAGTTGTGCCATAATTGTGTTTGCACATTTGTCTTAAGTAGATTGGAAAGCTGTGTCTGAGTTTCATATGAGAGAAGAAATATAGTTGATTCAAGAATCAAATTGATAATAATCTCTGTGTTTGGTTTTGAAGGTGGGCGATGTTTGGTTTCGCTGTTGGGATGCTGACAGAGTATGCAACAGGTTCAGACCTTGTTGATCAAGTTAAGATCCTCCTTTCGAATTTCGGCATAATAGATTTGGAATAATAAAGAATGTTGTTATATATCCTCTTCTCTTGCCTTTGATTCCTCTGCTTCCTGTATATGTATCTCTAAGATCTTACTTAATTTCATGGCCATTTGTGTATTCAATCACTTATCTTCAAATTTTATAATATATCAACTCTTACAAAAGGGTTTTGAGGATTAAAATGAAAGTGTACTCTCAATTTTTAAAGTATAATCAATCATATCTTTTGTTTTAAGGAATCTGTGCGATCTCAAGGAGAATTTTGTGTAGTGATTGAGGTTTAGAGAAGAAAGGACAATGATCACTTCCTTTGATCTTAAACACTCCTTCAGGACTGTTCTCTCTAACTAACTTCTCTTGAACATCTGGTGAAAGTGCATGGTCATCTAGTGTCTGAACATAGAATCTTCTTCCTTTACCATGTCTCTCTGCAGTTAAAGATACTTTATCCATCATAGGTCCAAGTGGTACAGGTCGCATTGAGATCATAGCTAATGCTATATCCTGAAAACCATAAACCAAAATCACTCAAAAATGGTGTAGATTTCCAAAACCAAGCGCCGAGTAAAAATGTACCTTGTTTGGTGATTGATTGAAATACAAGCCTTTCATGTGTTGTTTCTCAAACATGAAACCAGTTGGAGGCTTGTCTTTTCCATTCCCATAGATCAAGAACTGTGATTCTTTCATGAACCGGTCTGCAGAACCAAGCTGCAACAGTGTAGACGGTTATGCAAGGCCAGATATGATTGAATTAAAGAGTGTTAATTTACCTCTTCAGAGAAGACATCAAAGGGTCTTTGACCATCAGAAACCATGGTTGCACATACAAATATAGCTTTTGAGATTTTCTCCGGAAACCGCTCTAATGCATATGAAATAGATGCACCTCCAGTACTATGACCCACTAGAATAACCTTGTCTTCTTCAGGGAGATTTTCGAGGAGTTGTATCAATGGTTTTGAGTATTCTTCTAAGGTAGAGACATTGTTTGTGTCTGTCATGTTAAAACCAGACCCAGTGAGGTCGATTGTAGTAGGAGATAGTCCTGATTCTTCTAATGAAGCAACAATTTTGTACCAACACCATGCTCCAAACCCTTCACCATGCACCAATACAAATTTCTTCACTATCAAGCTCTCTGAAAAATCAGGTACCTGAAGAACCAAATGAGATTATACTATGAGAAATTAAAGCTTATTCACTGCTCTTAACATCTTTAAACCTAGTTGAAGAGCAAGAACAACATCAATTTATAAAGCAATGAGATGGTGGGAGAGAAATAATCAGCAGAGAACAAAGTTATACAATTCAAGTACCTCTTCTTATTATTACAGAACATAAATAAACAAGAGACAAGACAAGCAATTCAAAGAGTTTATCACAGTACCAAAACAATGTCAGTATCAGAGTTATAAGAACATTTCTTTTATTTTCTGTATAAAGTTATCATTTCCAACAGATAAATTATAAATCTTTAAAAACATCTCTTTTCTAATTATAACTAAACAAATCTTCTCTTCTCCACTTTCACAATAACTTTTTGTTTTCTCAAATATTGAAAAAGTTCCCAAACAATCATTAAACTTTTCAAACAAAAAGTCGAAATAATCATATAAAAAATAAGATTTTGATGAGTAAAGCTTTCAACTTTTTCTACAAGTGTAGTGAGTAGTAACCTGCTTGGTATTAGAAAACGGGTCAGAGAGAGTTCGTTTCCTAGTGCTAGTAGATCCGACACGTCTAGACATAGATCCATCAAATCTCTGAGAAAGCTGAGCTTGATGAATCGCCATGGAAAGAGCTCGACGATGTAACATCTCTTCATCAGCAAGCAATTTTCTCTGTGAACGATTCATTCTCTTGCTCTTAGATCCTCCATCTTTGTTATCTTTCTTCATCATAGAGATTATTTTGTTACCCATCTTTCAAATCAAGAATCAAAAGCTAAATTCGAGTTTTCAAAATTGAGCTTTTGCCCTAGATGGGATCAGCATATTGGCTTATTAATTAAGAGAGAAAGAGAGAGAGAGTAGGTGATGAAGAAATCGGTCATTAATTGAGAATGCAGTTGATTTTGAATATTTGTAAATCCGGAAATAAAAAAAGACAAGAGATAGAGACAGATTTGGACAAAAGCATGCAAAGTTGGTTGAGGCTGTAATAGATTTTTAAGAGATTTTTCTCTACAAGATATGAATTCACACTGTTGCTTCCTAACTGTTACAGTTTTGTTTTTTTAACTCCAGACTTTATTTTATTATTATCATCATATGATTTGGTTGAGAATTTTCAACTTTCTTATACTTAACATACTTTGACTATTTAGTTTTTTTTTAAGTCAGCATATGTGACATATATTTCGAGTAAATTTCTCCTATACCCTTCAGGATATTAAATTAGACTCATGTACTCCAACCATATAATAAATAATAAAATTATAGTTTTATTTTTAATAAAATATGATTATTAACAAAATCGGATTTGACACTTATATTTTGGTTTGAGAGGATATTTCAGCATTTGGTTTGAAACTAATTTCACTCCAATGTATGAATGTACAATATAAAGTGAAAAAGTCTTTTAGGGTATTTGACAGCATTGATAGGTCAAATTATATCATATTTCAAAAGTTTTGTATTATATGATTTATTTTAATGTTTGTTTTCTAAAAATGATTATATTGTACTATAAATAATTTATCTATATATGTTGATATCAACCCTCCATGCCCACTTGTTCAAGGGACGAACAAATTCTGATGGGTTAGATTTCACTTATCTTTATATATATATATATATCTAATTATATTAAATCAGTAGTAATTTTATTGAATAATTTTTGCATTCTCTACTTTATACATAAGTTTTTAGTTATGTATCATTCATACAAAATTTTTAATATTATTCAAAAAATTCATTTAAAACTTGAAAAGATATATACTTTTAGTTTCTTTTTATTATTTTCATACGTGTTGAGGAGTCTTTTGA
>KE159405.1:41647-56179 GCA_000411055.1 Leavenworthia alabamica
CTTACTGTCTTTTTAATAACACAAACCACACATATCACCGATTAGAGATTACCGGAGAATTTTAGAGAAATCTAGGGACAACTTTAGATATAATTATTGTAAGAAGATTAAGATCGGGATTCGAGTCCACGAATTCTTGACCTACACATTGAGAAATATGACGGTGCAAGTGGATTCAGTAGAATACGAGAGATGATGTACATAAATCTACGCTAAAACCAAAAGTTGTGAGATGTAGCGATCGATAATATTAACTGACAACAGCGAATAAAAAATATGGGTAAGGATTTAGCAATCAATGAAATCTTTTAGATGCACCGAGAGTCATGGTTTTAGGTTTAACACTTTAATTACTAAATGATTTAGTTATCTTAATTACAAAATTAAAACCAAAGATTTTATGAATATAGAATTTTTATGTTATTTATCTATTGTTACATTCTATTAATAGAAAACAATATGATTTTATACACAAATCTAAATAGTTTTTTAATAGGTTAAAATATACAAAAATATAAAATAATTATAAAAAAATATATTATAAAACATATACATTTTTAAAAAATTAACAATAATATAAGTCCGTAAATACAATTTCCGCCCAAAGGGCGGGTTAACCCCTAGTTAGGTTCAATAAAGGACACCAAGCAAAAGGCTTCTGGCCAATACTACATCGTATGAGTCCAGGGCTAGAACTGAGATTTCGAGAGCTCTAATCAAAACAAAAAATGGGAGTTCTTGTTACATAAATTTTTTTTTCCTAACTAAAAGAAATTAAAAAGCAAGTTAAAAAAAAAACTCTAAACGGTTGCTTCGCCCTCCTTAACTCAAATACGACTCTAAATGAGTCATCATAACTTCAAAGAGAGATTATACCGATCTGGAATTTTTATAATTATTATTTATATATTAGAATGATATTAATCCAGTATTTTTTAAAAAAATTTTTTAACTAATCCAGTATTAAATTTTTGATTGAAAGTTTATTATATTTTTCTTATTTTTAATTATAACAAAACAGGAAAAAATCATTTAAATATATTAATAACTTGAACTATGTTTTTTCCTAAGAAATCATTTGGTTTAAAAATAAAAAAACTCTCCTCCTCTCCCGAAGCCGGAGATTACTGGAGAAATCCAGAAACAAGATAGACAAAAGTACATAATATACTGAAGACAAAACCAATTCGAACAAAGAAAAATATAATACTTAGTTTTTTTCTATAAAAATTTCTATCCAAATATTCAGAGAACAAAACACAGTTTAAAAAAAATAAAAAAAACTTAAAATAGGTCAAATCTTTTAATTCTCATGCAAGCTTAAACCAATAATTCAAAAAGCATTTGCAGTACCGTATCTGATTTAGTGAGGAGGCTCCCTGTTTTTTTTTTTCTTGCGTTTAAGAATATTTTTTGGTGCGAAAAAAAAATCTATGTAAAAAAAATCTCATTTTTAGTTTAAACTAGAAAACCCAAATTTTCAAATCCAGAGCGTCCGGAGCGATGTCCAGAGATATCTGTATGTTTTAGAAGAATATAAGACTGGTTACGACAATAATGGACATTGTTCTGGTCAATAGGCTGTTAAAGCCGATTTAGAAAATTGTTCATATGACACAACACCATGTTTGCAGTCAACTTGCATGTAAAATTATATGTATCCTTGTAATTCTATTCAAATCTAATTTGGAATTACAAAATCTAATTCAGATCTTCTAATTTCAAATCAAATCTCATATTTCTATAATATAAATTTTTACAGTCAAATTACATATTTTATCCAAAATAAAATAAAATGATATTATGACCACGTCACATACATTGTGAATGTATGACAAGTGGTCTCTTCCTTTAAAAGGTAACAAATCTTTTTGTTTGAACTGCGACTTTATAAAGCTAGCCCAATCACATCATTCATCTTCACTACCCAATTCTATTCATCTTCTCCAGATCTCTTAATCACTTCTATGTACTATTGCTACTGTAGTTCAGATTTGATAATTAGTTTGTTTTCTCAATTTTTGTTTGTGAGTTTTGGTATGGGTGAGATACAAACAGAATCATCGATGAACAATGGTTCTGATGAGAAACAAAGAAGCAGAAGAAGTGTCTCAGTTTTGGATAATTACAAAGCTGACCTTATGCCGACGAGGGTTATGTTTAAGAATCGTAACGTCTTTGGGGTTAGAGTTTTCCACCTGGTTGTGGACCTGCTTCTGCGATGATGCGTAGATCGGAACCTGTTGTTGCTGAAGCTGATGATAAGGTTGAGGCGTCTTCAGCTTTGGTGAAGAGAGCTGTTGAATCGGTTCCAGATCCAGTGGTTATGGAGGAATCAGAAGATGAATTGATGGTTCTAGAAGATTCTCGTGGAGCAGAAACCATGGTGAGGGATATTGTTGTTTATGCTGATGAACAAAGAAGCCTCGAGATCTCGGATTTGAATCAATCTGAGATGTCGAATGTTAGAGATTCGAAACCAAGTCGTGTTGAAGGTATGAGAAAGGCTAAGAAAGATATTGCGGTTCATTCAGCTCTGAAGCGTAGTAGAATGATGGAACAAGACTATGTTGAATCATCTAGGATAAGGAACATTGGGATGGAAAGTTCGGATTTAGACTCTAAACGGTATCGAGTATTGAATGTCGCCATTCCTCCTTCGTGTCCCCTTGGTTTAAGCAGTAGAAATGATGGTACAAGGACAAAAGTTAAGGAAACTTTGCGTCTTTTCTATGGAGCTTGTAGGAAGATTTTGCAAGAGCTAGAAGCAATGTCCAAGATAAAAAGGAAAAAGAAGCTTAGAGTAGATTATGAAGCGGCTAAGATTCTCAAAACCAAAGGGAAATATCTCAATGAAGGTGTTCAAATTATTGGAGATGTACCTGGGATTGAGGCTGGTGATGAGTTTCAATATAGAATGGAGTTGAACATTCTTGGTATACATAGACCAAGTCAAGGAGGTATTGATTATATGAAACTTGGTGAGGATATAGTTGCGACGAGTATTGTACCTTCTGGAGGGTATGATGATAAGCTTGATAACTCGGATATTTTGATTTACACTGGTCAAGGTGTAAATGTAATTACAATAAAGAAAAAAGGAGAAGAATATAAAGAGCCTGAAGATCAAAAACTTGTAACAGGAAATCTCGCTTTGGTAAACAGTGTAACGAAGAAGAACCCGGTTCGTGTCATAAGAGGCAAGAGCAAAGTAACTTTAGAATCATCAGGTCTTGATGCGAAAGGTGGAGGTTATGTTTATGATGGATTGTATCTTGTTGAAGAGTTTTGGCAAGTAACTGGATCGCATGGGAAGCTTGTTTTTAAGTTTAAGCTTAGGCGTATACCTGGACAACCTGAGCTTCATGTAAAGTGGTGAAGAAGACAACGGAGTTGAAGTATCGGAAAGGTCTCTGCAAACTAGAAATCTCATAAAGGAAAGAGCGTTTACCCATTAGCGGTATAAATGAAATAGATGCGTCTTGAATAATGACTGTGTCCGATCGAACTTCAGAAAAATGGTTCCATTGTGTAAAACCATCCAATCTTGGTATTTTTGTGTGTTCATGTTGTATGCTTATTGACGACCTGAAAAAAATGACTCAAAACTATACAATGATTCGGAAACCACAACAAATACTGATATATCAAATAATCCATTAAAAGTTGTTTGGTTAATAATTAGAGTGGCATTGTTAGGTCAAGAGCCAAAAAATGAAGATAATAGTTGTATTATCAAATCCAAGTAAAATCCAGTAATAACAGGAAACCTTGATCCTAAATCTTTCAACCAACACATAGTGACAAACAAAAGATATATAATAACTATGTTTTAATATTATTGTAACATCCCATGTTCTGGTATGGTGGTGCATGAGAAGAGGTTTAAGACATTTGATTTGGCTACCTATGTCACCAAAGTGCACTTATCTTTTCGGTCAACCATTCCTTCAGAACTCTGCAGTTAAGCGTGCTTGGGCTGGAGTAGTACTAGGATGGGTGACCTACCGGAACGTGATTGTCGGTACTATGTAAGTGAGGTCAACGCACAGGGAAAGATCATGTGATGATTTGTAGAAGCTTATATAACTAATTATACAGGGTGGCGGTCGGGGTATTACAATTATATTCTCTTAACATTTCTCTTTATATAACTAATTATTGTAGAAGCTTATAATAAATTAGAGTTTACTTATTATTCTAATAAACTCATCTCTCTACTTCTATTTGTTCTTTTCTGCTCTTGCCAATCTAATGTTTTGATTTTTAAAACCTACTCCCAAAAATACTCAATAATTATTCCCCTTAAACAAAAATAGATTTTGGAATCTAGAAATTTTTTTTCTTCCAAAGATCTATATTATCAAAATTATTGTCCATTAGTTTTGTTTTAATAAATTATAATTGTTTCGAAAAAATAAAATAAATTATAGTCTTTTGATTTTGCTCTATTAATTATGTCTTTGTATCCAATATTTTTGTATCTAACACTGATTTGATTTTAATGAATTTTAAATGATTTGGTTAAATTTTGATGAATTTAAAATTTTGTTGTTTACTGTTTTTGAAATTTTATCTAAAATCATGATATTTTGATTTTTGTATTTTTAAATATGAAATTTTTTAAAATCTCATTTGCTATTTTAAAATCAAATTTTAATACTGTTTCTAAGAACCAGAATTTTTATTAACTTTTTAAAAATCACTAATTTAATAACACAAAATTATAATAAATATTTTTAAATTTTTTATTTCAATAACACATAATTACAAAATTTAAATCAATTACTCAAATATTAATCCAATACAACTATTGATAATATGTAATACATGTTACTTTCTATAACTAAATATTAGATAAGAATTACAAATTGAATATTATTATTATTTTTCCACTCACGTTACACCGGATATACGGATCCAACAAACTATTTCATCATAGAGATTTGGATCTTCAACAATTCTTATAATTATTTCCTAATCATGTGCATGTTTGTGTATAATGAATTGGATATTTTATAATAATATAATTTATATTTGATAAGATGCTTTTACCTGCATTTCTCAAATAGATTATTACATTAACACACATTTTTTTTCTTTTTCTTTTGAAAGATGGAATACTTCAACACATCCATTAAAAGAAGTTAATGAGTTTTTTCTTAACCTAGAATAACAAAGTTGCACATGACAATACACCATCAAAGTAGTGAGTTGTGTCTCTCTCAATAACAATTCACAAGTACTTTTTTTTTGTTTTGTGTTTAAATTGCAATTATTATATTAATTTTTTTTTTAATTATCTGCTTAATGTAATTCATCGCAAATTCCCAATTGAACCTTTATCTATGTTACACTAAATCCAGTTTTAGTAAAAATAATTACCAATAGTTTTTTGCTAAACTAGATATGGGGGCTTACAAAATTAAATCTAGTAGATGAATTTATCATTTTAATATAAATTAAATTTACATAGAATATTATATTATTTTCACAATTCAATCGAAAATATTATATTAATATTATATCAGTATTACAAAAAATAAATTTAAATAAAAATATTATATATATATATATTAATTTTTTAAAAATATTATATTTTTATAATATCATCAATAATATTATATTATTATTATCAAAAATAAATAATAATATTATAAATATTAAATAGAAGATATAATTATATGTGACATAATCTCATCTATCAATGGTTTTTCATGTAAATAGTCAAATTTTATATACAAAAATATATGTTACAAAAAAATGACAGGTGTAAAGATGAATTTGATTGGTGAATCGACCCAAAAAAAATTGTATAACCAATAGTTCAGTTTATAATATAGAAAACACAAATGTCTAATATTTAGAGAGTACTTATTAAAAAAGTTTATGTAATTTTTATTATCCTCATGATTAATATTTATATAGTTTTATTTCATTAGTTAAACTATTAAAACAACGAAGATAAACTTAAAAATATTATAATATTTATATATTGAAAATTTAAAACAGTAAATAAATTAAAATAAATTTTAAATTTAAAAACTAGAAAAAATATTTATTAATTTTTAATATTTAAAGAGTTTAACTTGTATTTTATCCAATATATATTAATGTTTAATTTTTTTCTTATGGCAGATAGATAAAGATTGTTCGATGAGTGTACTTAAGGATCTTGTAAGGAACTTGAGATTCGCAATGGTTTAGGTCTTCTATGAAGTTTATAGCGACTGTACAATGTACATTACTGATGTCGTTCTCTGCTAGGATTCGTGTACTAACACGTGTTTCATGCATTTTCTAGACGAAGTTCCTCTTCATTCTTTGACAACGACCGTTGAAGATTAATGTAAAAGAAATTTGAATGAAAGTATATGTTATATTCATAAAACGATATTGTAGATATTCATAGTATGATAAAAAACTAATAATATGTTTACCACAAAAATATTAATAATTAAGTGGGTATCTATAGTTGAGTTAATAATCTACTATATATTATTATATTATTTGGGAAATACTAATAAAAAAATAATTTTATATTGCTGTGGTATATTACGGTTTATGACACTGAAATATCATATAATTTTTAATATTTATATAAAATGATTAGAAGGGTAATTATATAATTTCCTAATTGTTCAATATATTACTCAACAATATCTTTATATTTTCTACCTACATTATTATTTATATATATCATCAATAATAATAAATTTCTTATACTATAAACTTTTAACTATATAAAATCATATATTTCACCTCTTATTTATGTTTTTCATATATTTCATCATATATTATAAATCTACTTATATTTAATTTTGTGTATATTGTTTACTAATCTCTATATATAATATTAACTATAATAACAATGTGTTTACGAAACTATATTATCGAGATTATTATCGAAATAAACAAATATCACATAGTATAATTTAATCATATTATAAATTATCAATACATAAAAAACAAAAAAAATATAAAATACACTACCATCTTTTTAATATATATTAAATAATATACTCGTATAATTTAAATAAAATATATATATTTTAAATATATTTTCTCACGATGCCAGACTCGCTGGTGATATACTAGTTCATGATACTAAAGTTATTTTTAGCTATTACATGAATATTAGGCTTAAATTTTATCTTTTGGTTTTACAGAGCGGAGAGTTGATCTTACGCTTAATAAACTAATAAACTATGTTCTTTAAAAAAGATAGTTTATAAGCATTGTGGTGAAACAAAATCAACTTTAACAAGAAAATAGTTTACTAATAGCATGAAATTCACTTAACAGTAATCAAACTATTATATAGTTTAATTAGTGCAATCACATTTCCAAGACTGTGTTTCCTTCTCCCCTATACACATTTGACTTTATTTCATTACTCAGACTCATGAGTTAAGTTGTCACTTTGTCTGTAACACACCACAAGTCAAAAAGGGGATATGCAGGTAATGTAAAACCTCTAAGGAGTCTTTTCTTGTCTCAAACACTCTTAAATCTTGAGCTGATTCCTACTTTGAGAACTGCCTCTTTACTACAACGACTTACAACGCTCGACCATATCCAAGTGATTTTGATAATGTTACTCCCCCATTTCGATTGAGATCTATAGATTCCCGTTGAGAGGATACACAATCCTTTTGAATGGCTGATATATCTTATAGCCTGAAAGATCATAACATTTGTTCACTAAACCAACCAATCCTTTCCAAAGAAACATTTAAGTAATACGAGTGTAAAGCTTACCATATGTTAAGTAAATATATCAAGTACCCGATGATGGTTTTTGAATCCACATTTGCTTCTGCAACACAGTATAAATGACCTTTTAAACGTGCTTGGTTATAAGACCATATATTAAGGATTTGGTTTTGCTTGCCTCATGTGAATTTGGATCACCACCACTACCACCTCCTCCTCTCCGGGATGCTTTACCCTCGCCAGCCATCGATTCTTCTTTTCTATTACGACCACCAACACGGCGACTAGATTGTCTAGCAGAACCTAGACAGGCACAGAAGTTTTGGTTGAATCAACATTACGTTTATTCATTAATATCATGATGACTCGAGGTACACTATGCGTTCTCCAACTTTAAATGGAACTAACCATTCTCAAGAGTGTGTCCACCAGGTGAGTTCACAACTTCTCCAGCTCCTTGCGAGAATGTCCTGTCTTTCACTTCTCCATTGTTTGCTGTAAGATCATATACAAGAGGAGATGAGATGCCATGGAGAAGAAACACAATAATAAAAGTTAAACAAGTTAGGTATTAGTCTGCAACAGGAATAGAACCTGCTGAAGACAAGGGTTGATCCTTACTGATATTGGACTCGTCACCACGACGACGAGGAGCCCACACAACACGGTCAGGTCTGTCCTTGTTTTTTGTTCTCCTATCTTGCTTCTCACTGATGGTACCAGAAGCACGATAATCTTTCCCTGCACATTTACCATTTGTATTTTGAGTTATCATCCTAACTTGGAAAGCAAACATTTTGAATAAAATCCTACTCCTTAAAAACCTGCTCGAGTGTTGGCTGGCCGAGGAGGTCGTTTGCCGTTTTCTGCTTCTGAGGGTTCTACTCTTAGCTCAGGCTGAACAAGAGTTGAAGACTGGCTTGGTCGTGCGTCATTTCTCAGAAGTATTCCCTTGATCAACCTCCCACCAACATCACTCTTCTGATTCTGTCTTGAAACCAAGGAGCTTCCAGGAAGATTAGTTTCAGCATGCTGTTCTGGTTGTTTTGGAGGGTTCTGACACAATTTCAAAACACTCAATGACGAATGAGAAGCTGTACATGGCTTATGATTATGTCTACAACTACTAAAATACTAGATGCAAAAGAAAACAAGGGTTTTAGTATACAAAACATTCTTAAAGAGCAAAAAGCTTACATCAGTTGTATCTCGGTCTTTTGATTTCAAGAGCAAAATCTTTTTCTTCCCAGAATCCATAGTAAATGCAATCCCTGGGAGAGAGTCATCAATGACAGGGGCTGTAGTTGGGTAGATCAAAATTAAGTCAGCAAAATAATGAAAAATATGTAACTAGCTAGCTAGTTAGGAATAGTTATAGCAGCTGATTGATTACCATTATCCTTTTCTAGTATTTCCTTTGTACTTGAATTCTGCTGATGATATTCTTGCTTAGAGCTACCGATGTCTGATGCAGACTTCAGAGGCACATCTTTTGAACTGTCCTTTTCAACATACTAAAAAAGAAGAGTAAAGATTTACAATGGACACAAACAATCCATAAGAAGGTAATAATTAAAATGGCAGAACTACACCGACTATTCACTCCTACAAAGTGAGTGACATACCTTTTTCTTTTCAGAGTTGCGTTTCGAGGCCCTTGAACTTGGCTTGTTTTCAGATATTGCTCTGGCTCTTCTACCTCCTCTTCGAACATCTACTAAAACCTGTTTCTTAAACAAAAACAAGATATCAACAACAGAAGTTCTATTTAGTCACAGATAAACTACAAAGGGAAGCTCTAAATTTCCACTTGATAGAGTACGTTGAAAGAGAAAAACATGAGCATAATGTACCCGGGATCCCATCACAGTAGCACGTTTTTGACGTATGAATTCCATAAGAGGGGTAACAACAGGAGCCGCTTTTGATGTACCTAAAAAGAGATTTCCATTGTAATTCAGTAGAAAATAATCAACCTTGTCAGACACAAGTGATATTAACGAAAACACGTACCAGACTGCTCAGCTTCTCTTCTTTCCAACTGGATTTCGGCACTTGGGAGATTCTCAACAGGTTGAGCAATTAGCTTAAGGAACTCCAAATACTCAGGGTCTTTACTAATAGACCCTTCACGAGGATCTTTCTTCTCACATGGTTTAGGCACTCGCTGTGAAGGTGCATATTCAACTATAGCCTTAAATTGAGCACCTAAGCAAAAAAAAGAACAACACATAATCACATCTCTGAATACATACATACTAATACATCAAGTCTGACAAAAACAGATTTAAAAAAAAAAAGTCAAATACCCTTTTCATTAACAAAGACATGCCCATTGAAAAATGCAGCGAACTCATAAACATCTTCTGGTGCCTTGAAACTTAAGTAGGCCCTTGAGTGCTTCTGATTTTTATAGCTGAAACGAAATCACCAAAAACTCATACTTAGTATAATTTCACTAAAATCAACTAGAAACCCTAAAATTATATCTAATTTCCCGTTACAAAATTGATCACCTTCCTCAAATAAATCATAACCCTAAAATTAAGCAACAATCCTAGAAACCCAAATACTAAAATTTAAGACCCAACGAGAAGAGATTGTAAGATAACGAAAACTTAAAATAGAAAAGAAACCCTAACCTTGACTTCCCAGGGCGAAACGAAACCCAATTGTAACGATCAGAGAAACGAGGATCAATTTGAGATAAGAGATCGGACTGAGTAAGAGAAGGCGGCAAGTGGCGAACAACCACCTTCTTCTTTGGTAACGGGTCCTTCATCAGATTCTGGAAGCCCTAATTTTCTTTTGAGAGAAACAGCAAATTAAAGAGAAACACGATGACGAAGAAGAAAGGTGAAACACATCCGAAGGCAGTGAAAACTATCGAACGCAATTTTGCCCTAATTTTGAGTTCCTCCTCCCCAAAAATGAAAATTCAGCTATAAATCTATTATATATTGACTAATAAGGCTTGACAAAATAACCGTAACTGAATTGAACCGTACCGAACCGTGAAGGAGTGTTTGATTTGGTTTTAGATTTGTTTAAAAATATATCTGATTATAATTTTAAATTATTTTGATTAGGATTTTGTAACGTCGGAAACAGACAAACAGTAGTTATTGGGTTTTGGTTTTAAAAATATTAATTAAGTGTTAATGGTACTCCTGTGCAAAATATTCGTTAGATTCAGTTCGATTCGGTATTTGATTCGATTCGAATAAAAAAATCCGAATATTCGTAGTTTTTCGAAATAATTCAAATAGCAAATTTTAGTATTCGTAAACAACGAATCAAATATCATTTTAGGAATGACCGAATATTCGTTTTGATTCAGATATTTATCATATATATAAATATATTAAAATATATAATTTTATATATATATACATGTATAAACATAAAATTTAATGATTACGGTGATTTATTTCCTGAATAAGTTTTATATTCTCTATAATATTTAAATATTTTAAAAAATATATTGTTCGAATATTCTGATATTTAAAAAATGTTGTATATATTAAAAATTTATGATTAAAAAAAATCAAAGTTAGACAAAAAAATGAATCGAAGCGAAACAAATAGTTCGCGAATAATACAAAAAANATATTTTAAAAAATATATTGTTCGAATATTCTGATATTTAAAAAATGTTGTATATATTAAAAATTTATGATTAAAAAAAATCAAAGTTAGACAAAAAAATGAATCGAAGCGAAACAAATAGTTCGCGAATAATACAAAAAATTTTGAATATTCGAATTTCCGAATATTCAAAATTTTTCGAATCGAAACGAATCACAATATTAACTATTCGACAGAAACAAATCAAATCAAGAATACTGGAAAAATTCCGAATATTTGCTTCGTGTCAAAACCTATTTAATGGGTATTTATAGATTGGATCTTTTTAGGTTGATTAAGAAGTGAGTTTTAGTTAATCTAATAATTTTTAGTAGTGAAAGGAAAAAATAAAATAATTTTCACTAGTATGATTTGGTATTTATTGCGTTTGGACACTCAAACAAGCTCCTATCTTTCTAATATTTTGTAGGTATCTTTGTAACTCCGTTTTCTTGAAATTCAACGGTGGAGATTATGTTTTAATAGTTGGTTTGAGATAAATTTAAGTTTTATCAGATATATTGTCGTCAGGAATTTGACAGTTTTTTAGTAGCATACGTTTGAAATGTTTGAAAGATCTAACAGTGAGTTTTTCTTGTTTTGAGCTAATATTTTGTACAAGTGTTATTTACTCACTTATCTAAGATTTGTACGGTGGAGATCTGATGAAAAAATGTGTAGTTGTGATGTTTTTGTTGTTAAAAGAAAAAGAGGTTACAAGAAAAACAAATTCTCATACTGTTTTTAGAAAGACGTCTGGTAGATTAAACAAGCTCGGATCATGACGAACTTTTATGGGTATATTAATCAGTTTTTTTTATATATATTAGTCCACCAACAGGTTATTCGTTTCTGTAAATATCCTACGAATTATTCACATTTTCTCAAAACTGTTTTGTGCATAAATCAACGACTAGTCTGATAACAGGTAACGTTTAGACACTCAATTGGACTCCGATCTGGATGATTTTTAGAGGTTAACTTCATGACTCGGTTTTTTTTAGATTCAACAGTGGGATTAACGTTCCAACGGTTGGTTCGGAAGAAATATGAGTTTTACTTTGGTTGTTCGTGTGCGTGTCTGATTTTAAACTAAAAGTTTGTGTGGTATAAAAAAAAAAGGAGAAATATATGAACATTCTCTTTGTGGGATTTAAGTTGGAGTTTTAGTGATGAATCAATAACTGTTTTGTTGTGATGTTTTAATTTATTTTAGGGTTTTAGAAGTTTCTAGAAGTTCTTAGAAATTTTTGGATTTTTTCCTAGAGTTTTCTGAAATGGGTAAGGTGAGTGCTTGACCATAGAGTTAGATTCTTTAATGTGTGAATAATTTAATATAATTTTTTGTATGACTAGTGGGAGGGAGTCATACAAAAAATTATATTAAATTATTAACTATTTAATTAATTTGCCCCTGTAATTAAATAGGGGGCAGCTGCCCCTTATAAAAATTTAATTTCTTTTAAAATATTAACTATTTAATTAATTTGCCCCTGTTGAAATTTATTTTTTGCCCCCTTAAAACCATTATTTCTCAAAATTGAATATACTCTTTATGTTTTGTCCCCCATACAAAAATGTTTTGGATCCGCCACTGGGTGGTAGTCTTGACATATTTCGATTAAACTTGTGGTATGAATTTTATATTTTATTATTGCATACAATCTTAAATTTATATTAGTACAATATGATAGATTCACTCAGTGTTGGTTCGTTAATGTTGATGTATCAATTCGTTAGATACAGGAAAAGAAAATACGTGATCGTGCACTCATAGCTAAGACGGAAAGATGACGGTTTAGAGTATTGTTTGTTTCTGGTGATTTTATTTATTTATGTTTTCTCCCATTTTTCTGGATGTTTTGCTTAGAATATGGTTTGATTGAATAAAATTATTTTAAAAAAATGGGACGAGTTGTTTCCATTTGATATCAGAGTGGAATTATTTCTAGAACACTCCCACTGTGTTTGTTTGTATGATGAACTCTAGATCTAATCTTCTCTAAGTCTTCAAAAAGACTCCACGGTATGTGGTTCTTAGTTTCTGTTATTGTGTTGTTATTGTTTAAATAAAATAGAATAACATGAAAGTAACACGTGTGTTGAAAGGCGAAAGTTCAGGCGGTGGTAGTTTTGTTAGTAGCATGGAGTGTCATAGTTGATCAGATCTGAGGTCTAGTGGTTGTTTATTGCATGGCATGGGGGTCGGTGGAGCATGAATACAGCTGGTATTCGTGTGTGAACCTCTTGTTTCAGATTTTAAGCGGTTACCGGGAATGAAATAAATCCAGATTCTGGAGTGCCATCGAGAGCTGAGGAGAAGACAAGGTTAGTGGTTGCGGTTAGAAAAATTCTAGGACATTTCTAGAAGAAATTTTGGGAGAATTTTGGAAAAAGAGAGTTTGGGATGGCTCCGAATGAATATCTGAGATATTCGGAAGGGAGAATCAACAAGTGGGTTGGTTTGGATTGGAGGTTTCCAATAATAAAAAGTTTCTTATTGTGGAAAGAGTCCAAAAGAAAGTTTCTTAAATTAAAAAGTTTCCTGAAATAGAATATTTTTCGAAATGAAAAGTTGGCCAAAATAAGACGTTGTCTAAAAGATTTTCCATAAGCTATCAGGAAAAGATCTTATGAGATTAGTGGTTACGCGAGAATCGAGATCCAAGTGAATGAGATGGTAGTGGTGAGAATAGCCATGACTTATGAGATCTACATAGAATTGTTCGGTAACATAGAGTTAATTACACTAGTGAATAGTTTTGGGAAGGTACCAAAAGAGAGTTCCAGAGGAGTTTTAAAAACATTTTGACAAATTCCAGAAGGAGAAACCATGGGTGGTATGGTTAAGAACTGAAGTTTTCCGTAATAAGAATTTTTCAAACTAGAATGTTTCTAAAAATGGAAACTTAGGCCATCTCCAACCATAGACACTAAAATAGTGTGAAACTTACACTATTTTAGTGTAGTTTTAGCACTAAAGTTACTATTATTATAAATAATACTTTTTATATTATTAAATTAAAATTTATTTCAAATTTAAAAATTGATAAAAGTTACTATTATTTTAATTAATAAAATAATTACAAAAAATAAAAATTAATAACTAAAAATGATAAAATATAAATTATATATTACAAATTATCATAATTACATATTACATTTTTTGCAACTCAAAATTACAAACTA
>KE159405.1:87117-97182 GCA_000411055.1 Leavenworthia alabamica
CATTCCTATGAGATGAGTATCTCATTCCTATGAGATGAGTATCTCATTCCTATGAGCTTTTTTGAGCGAGGGATCTCATTTTTATGAGGTTGCGGGTCTGAGTGACGGGTTGACGGTAGATTCGAGGACGAATCTATTCTTAGTGGGGGAGAATTATAGCATCCGTAATCCAGTTTATGATCATAAAGTTGTTTTAGGGTTATGGTTTGCCGAGTTTAGTTTAATGAAATGGTTTTTCGATCCTGGCCAGGTCGGTTTACTGTGATATTGAACTGAATAAATCAAAGCATAACAGTTGGACCGACCCATGAACCGAGTTGTTGCTGTGGATTTAATTTCCGAATTTTCAGAGAATACGAGTTTTGTTGAGATGGTCCGATGGAGACTGTTGGGAGTTTAATTTAATTGGGTTTAGAAGACCAAAATAATTAATTAAATGATTAAAAGAGTTGGAGTTGGAAATCTTTTAGATTTTTAATTATTAATTAATTAAGAGAATGAGTTATAAAAGCCCAAAATGAGTTAGTAAATAATTAAAAGGAGCTGGACTTTGGAAAACTCTATAACTTTTAATTATTTAAGCTATTTATTTAATTGAGCTGAAAGCCCAAAAAAGATTTTAATTCATCACAAATATAGGCTAATAGATTTAGGGTTTTAATTATGTGATTTAAGGATTTTGGACCTAAAAGATCAAAGATTTAACTTAAGTGATTAGGGTTTAAAACAAATCACAAAACCCTAAAAAAACCTAAGAAAAATCAAAAAAATCCTAGTTTTTGTTATAATTTTTGTGGCCACCTTCAAAGTGAAAAAAAAGTTTTAAGTGTGGCTCAAAATAAAGAATGTAAAGTCTACACATGAAAATGATGAATACAGAACTGACATGTCATGGTACAAAATACGTTTGACATAGCAAATCGATCGTAAAAATTATGGAATTACAGTTAAACCTTAGATCTAAATTTACCAATTTACGGATTTGAATTTGAGTTCATATTGTAAGAGTTATTCATGTTTTTGTGAGGTCATATATTGCAGACGCGATTTCGACTGACATGTATTCAAAGTTAGATTCCAAGTTGATCTATGGTTAGATCTTTGAGATATTTTGTGTGCAGCTTCGACACATCTAGAGGTTGTTTTTCAACGGTTGGATTGTGAATTGGACGGTTAGATTTTGTTCAGTGACTTTATCTTTGAGGATGATAGTTTTTGGATTATTTAATTTTAGAGATTTTTCTGGAAATTTCCAGTTTGGTCTTTTTACACCTTCAGAGACTAAGATGCGTGCATGATCGTGGTTCGATAATTGTGAATTTTCTTTAAGTTCATTTGATTGTATGGACTTGATTGTTGTGTGTGTTTTGTGTGGTGTTCGATTTTTGTGTCGTGTTTGAGATGTGTGTTTATTTGAGTAATTATTGAACCGGTGTCTGTTTAATGATGGGTTTAAAAACTGAGTTAAAAATTTGAGTAATGAGTATTGAGTAAAATAGTTTAAAATTTGAGAAAAACCTTGAGAAAACCATTATTAAGATTTGAGTTATAGTCAGCAGGCGTAACGAGTAAAAGCCGTCTGACTAGAAGAAAATCGGGCGTAACGAGTAAAAACCGGTTTTCGAGTAAATGTGATGTTCGGGCGTAACGAGTTAAAAACCGCTTATCACATGTTGAGTAGAGTTGATAACGAGACGTAACAAGTTCAAACCGGTAATCACACATTTGAGTAATTAAAACGAGCATTGAGAATTGAGAATTTGAGAATATGAGAAATGAGAAAAATTGAGAACATAGAGTTAATTGAGTTACGGAACAATCACTCTTGTCTACGAAAAACCCAGTAGACGGAAAGATTGTCCACTCAGTATGTTTTATATACTGATAGCACCATTTCATGTGCGCATGTAAAAGAAAAGAGAAACTTTGATTGCAAGCTCGTGGTACTGCAGCTGGGAGGCGATGGTATACCGGTTGTCATGTTGCTGTGTTTATTTTTTGAGTTATGTTTTGAGAACCTATAGGTGTCAAGGTTAATTTGAGATTTAATTATTGATGTTATGATTGAGTTGAATTATTTTATTGGAGTTTACGAGAACTTAGTGATTGTGTTTAGAAAGTAATCCAGAATTTAGAACCAATAAGTATGAGATTATCGGTTAAGTAACAAAATTTTAAAAATTAGCGGTTTTGAGTCTAGAGAACCGGGTTGGTATGTTTCACTAGTTGTATCAATACTATAAATATTTGTATCATCGTTACTAAATATTAATAGTTATACTAGTCAGATTTCTTTTTAATTATTTTATATAAATGTTGCCACATGTCACAAGTTTGTGGGAAGAATAAAAAAACACATGTCATCATTTCATGGAAAGATAAAGGGATAGGTTCGTAATTGTATATTAGAGAGGGTAAATTGATTTAAAAGTGTTACATTGACCTATTCATTAGCTCTAGGGGTATTCCTCCAAAAAGTTTCATATACCCATGAAAAACCCACGAAACCTTCCGTGGCTAACTCGATTTTCAATAAAATAAGTTTATTTCAGAAAGAGAAAAAAAGAAATAAAGAAGGAAGAAGGATAAGAAAGAAGGAGAAGAAAGAAGGAAGAAGAAGAAGAATAAGGAGAAAAAGAAGGAAAGAGAAGAAGATGAAGAATAATATGAAGAAGGAGACAGAAGAAGAAAGGAGATGAAGAAAGAAGAATAAAGATGAAGAAGAAGAATGAAGTAGGAGAAGAAATAAGAAATGGAAGAAAGAAGAGGAGGAGGAGTAGAAGGAAGAGGAGGAGGAGAAGAAGAAGAAAAAAATGGTNTTTTTCATTTTTTTAATTGTTTTTTTCAAATTAGCCACAAAAACTTTCACGGCTTTCCTTGGGTCTTTTTGCAACGAAAAATCACGAAAACATTTAGCCACGACGCTATAGCCACGAATTTTTTTCGTGACTTTTCCGTGGCTTTTTCTCAAATAGCCACGAAAAATAGGCTTTATCCACGAAATTTTCGTGGCAATAGCCCATTTTTTACTAGTGTTTGAAGTTAGCTTCAAAATTTGAAGACTTTATTTTTAGAGCATTTCCAATAACAATTTCAAATCTTCAAATATGAAATTTTTTTTCTCTTCAATAATAATTTTAAAATTTCAAATTTTGAAATTCTCTAAATCTAACTTCATATTTGAAGTTGACTTCAAAATTTGAAGTCTTTATTTTCTAGTCGTTCATGTTTTCGTATATGACAAATAATATTAAATATTTATTCTATCATATTAATTTTTATATTATTTTATTAATTTTATGGAAACCAATATTATTAATTCTTTTATAAAATATTAGTAAGAAAATTTATATAAAGAATAATGTTATATTTGAAAATTTTGAAATAAAATAAATAACATAAAATATAATATGAAAATATATTTTTTGAACAATTTATAATATAATTTAATTTAAAATATTATTAAAGTATATATGGCATTGTTGGAAAAATATATAAAAACTTCAAATATGAAGTCATTGTTAGAGATGCCCTTAGTCCTTCATTTTTTTATTTGTCACAAATAAGTTAAATGTTTTTTCTTTTCTATTAACATTTATATTATTTATTAATTTTTATGTAAATTAATATTATAATTATTTAAAAAACTAATAACTAAATTTGTAAAAATATTATTGTTTAAAATATTATATAAAATAATATAACATATAATATAATATGAAAATTAAATTTTTCCAATAATTTATATATTTTATTTATAATTTATATAATTTAGTTGAAAATATATTAAAAATATATATAATTTAGTTTGTATCTACTATAATATATTAAATAATATTTGTTTGGTATTTTTAAGGTGTGATTGTAAATATTTTGATATTTTGATTTTTTTGTTATTAAAATTAAACTTAAAGATTATTCTGTAATATATAAAATTTTTGAAGTTTGATTTGAAATTATATTGTTGGTGAAAACACATAAAAACTTCAAATTTAAATTTCGATAAACTTTAAATTTGATGTTATTGTAGGAGATGTCAACAACTTCAAAACTTCAAATTTTAAAGTTCTATAAATTCAACTTGAAATATGAAATTAACTTCAAAATTTGAATCTTTACCTTTTAGTCCCTCATATTTTTATAATCACAAATAATATTAAATATTTTTTTTATTATATTAGTTTTTATAATATTTTATTAATTTTAATATAAATTAATATTATTAATTATTTATACAATAATATATTTGGACCCAAAAAAGAATACTACTAAAAAAGTTTATATTAAACTAATATTGTGTTACAAAAATTTAATATAAAATAAAATAACATAATATCTAATATAGAAATAATATTGTAAATATTTTTATATTTATTTTATTGTTTATGTAATTAAGTTTATTTTTTATAATATAATTTTTACTAATAAAATAGTTTTATATTTTTAATTATGTAAAGTTTTTAAATTTTCTACTCTTATTTTATTTATTGAAAATTAATCTTGAGGATCATTATGCAATATCTAAAAAATTTGAAGCTTAATTTGAAGTTTTATTGTTGGAGAAAATACATTAAAACTTCAAATTTGAAGTTGGACAAGTTTTGAATTTCAAGTTTTAATATGTTTTCGCCAACAATAAAATTTAAAACTAAACTTTAAATTTTTTAGATATTGCATAATGATTTTCAATATTAATTTTAAACAACTAAAATAACAACAACAAATTTAAAAACTTTACAATAATATCTTAAAAATATAAATCTAATTTTATTTAGTAAAAAATTATATTATAGAAAATAAACTGAACTACATAAACTATAAAATAAATATAAAAATATTTACAACATTATTTTTATATTAGATTTTATGTTATTTTATTTTATATTATATTTTTTAACATAATATTATTTTAATATAAATTGTTTTAGTAGTGTTCTTATTTGGGTCAAAATATAATATTGTTTAAATGATTAATAATATTTATTTACATTAAAATTAATAAAATATTATAAAAACTATTACAATAAAAAGATATTTAATATTATTTATGATTATAAACAAAAAAGAATTAAAAAGTAAGGAATTTAAAGTTAACTTCATATTTGAAGTTGAATTTAGAGAAATTAAAAATTTAAAGTTTTGAAGTTGTTGTTAGAGAACAAAAAACTTCAAATTTGAATATTTAAAGACATTGTTGGAGATGCTTTAATGCTGCCTCAGCCAGCAAAACAAAAAAAACGATGCCACATGAAACTACTAAAGTATCCTTTATGTCGCTTTCTCTTATGGGGATAATATTGTCATTAAACATCAAATTGCTGATTCCCATATATGTAGCCATGGGTGTTTTATCATCATCTCCAAAACTCGCCCTGGACATACGGGTCGGGTTTTTCAAAATTCTGACAACCAACCCGAATAAATAGATCTAAAAAAGTTTTGTTACAGAGTAAAATTCCGATAGGTATAATTTTAGAATTGTTTTGGTACTCGGTTTGGATCGGATAGATAATCGGATCCAATTATAAACCGAATAAATCACTAACCGGAGATTTGAATCTAATTGTTGATAACCGGTTGATTTTATGGTTTAAAATAATTGGTTAGTCTTTAACTAATCAAACCTTAGACTAATTAAAAAAAAACACTTCTTCTTCATTTTATAAAGAAAAAGCTACAGCGGCGATATTGTGCGACTGGCGATATTGTTCGTCTCACCATCACGATCGACTGCAATCGAAGCCGACGAACTGAAATCAATTATAGGGACTGCGTTCTTTTGTCTTTCTCTTAACTAATCCACTTCGTTCTTCAAAAATAAGTGCTTTATAAGATTTAAAATTTTTAGAGTTTTTTGGTTGTGATTTTTTCAAAAAAAATTAATTATAGTGATTGTATTTGTGATAATAAAGAGTGTTTGTGTGTTAATTTTAAGTTTCTACGGTTAATTGTGTTTGATTTGAGAAACCCTAATTGAATTTAAAATTTATTTTGGGGGTTTTAGAAATTGGTTTCATATAGTTGTTTTATTAGGGGATTTTCACATGTTTTTTGTATAAATTTGCTGTTAATGTTGATTTTGACGAGTCGACTTAGAGATGTGTTAATCCAAGATTTTTTGTGTTTTTTTTTGAGGACTATGGCTTCTGAAGATGAACCACAACATACTGTTGAAACTGATGGTGCTGGAAACAAGAGAAAGAACCCACCTACTGATTCTGATAAACTTCCGAAACCAAAGAAAGTCTATCCAAAAGATCAGATTATTGGGAACATTTTATTCAAAAGTCAGGTAATTCTAGTAAGTGTGTTTGTAGATATCGTGGGTCAGAACTAGGTTGTGACTCTAGGAAACAAGAAGAAACAAGGAACTAGTCCATTGAAAACTCACATAGGTAGATGTAAGATGGATAAAAATTATGAAGGTAGAACTGATCAGGCCTTGTTAAGTGGTCATAATGCTGATAATATGAAGTTAGTTAGATATGATCCTGATTTGTTTAGGAGAGCAAGTAATAAACTTGTAGTAAATGAGCTTTCTTTCTCATTTGTAGAATTTGAGGGCTGGAAATAGTTATGTTTTGATGTCCTGCCTATGTACAAGACATTTTCTAGAAGAACTTGTGCTAGGGATATAGCTTCTATGTATGTGGAAGAGATCGGCTAAATTGAAAGAGTTATTTAGAAAACACAAGCAAAGTATATCTCTCACCACCGATATATGCGTTTCTCCAACTACATGGTGGTCACATGGCATTGGGTTGATCAGAATTGGCAACTTCAGAAGAGCATTCTTTCATTTAAAGTAATCACAGATCACAAAGGCGAGATAATATCAGGACAACTGAGTGATTGTTTAGATGAGTAAGGTATTGAAAGGGTTTTTAGCATTACAGTAGACAATGCTAGTGGGAATGATAAGGCGCAGAGAGTTTTTAATGATCATTTGATGTTTAGAGGAGCTAAGTCTTTAATGGCCGAGTGAGAGTTTTTTCATATGAGATGCTTTACTTATATTTTATGTTCTTCTGTTTCTTGAGTTTCTAACTAACCAAGTTTGCTTTTGTTTCTGTAGATGCTCGGAATGCATCAACTACTAACTGATTTTTGTAGTCATATTATGAGATTTCTTATGGTCTGTTTCAATTTTGCTTCTTGTCTATTTTTTACATTGTTTTTTGGTCAACTACTAACCATTTATTTTGCTTGTTTGTTACATTGTTTTACAGTTTGGACAACAAGTTATTGGATGGATCCAACATTTAAAGAATTAAGAAGAAGCTACGTATAGTCATTTTTTGGTACTTAAGCTTTAGGAGTAAGTCGTAAATGTGGATAGGTTAGTTATTTTTTGGTATTTGCATTGTGTTATTTGGATTGTTTGTAACCAAAAAACACAATGCAAATTTTTGAAATCAGTTGTGAAATTTTTGGCATCAAAACATGTTGCAAAATTGTAATAAAACGTTGTGGTAAAGTTGAAACAGGTTTTATCGGAACAAAAAGTTCCAAAGTATAAATGAATCGAAACCATGTTTGTCATTCCCAAGAATCCAATATCCAAAAGTAAAATCCAATCCAACGATATTTTGAAATATAGTTTCCTCAGCAAACATTAGTCTTGCCGAATAACCTGATAACCAAAAGATCCGAACCCAAAAAACCCGAACGCCCAGGGAGATCAAAAACTGCTTCCATGTCTCTGCAAAATAACTCTCTCTCAAATTAGTTATATCAGATAATTTTTGAGCTCTTTTTTGATAGCTGTCGAGTACCAACGTTGCGATCTAAACTTCTTCAGATGGGTTCTTTGTTGCAAAGGACTTACAATCAAATAATCTGCACTTGCTTCTTCAATGGTGCGTCTAATCAAAATATCAAATGGTCTGCACTTTCACGGGAAAAAGATGGATACCAATCCATTCACCAAGCTGAGCTCGTAAACTCTAACAATGGTAATAAAGAAGATAGAGAAGATACAGAGAGAAAATAAATTTGTGATATAACTTTTTGGATGGTCTCTGAAAATAACTACAAAGTCGTATTTAAATGTCAACAGAAACTTAACAAACTATTAACGGCTACTAACGACCTTCTCTTCTAGCACACGTATCTTTATTTTATTTGGCTTATACTTCTTCCCAGTGGCGGACCCACGTTGAANTTTTTAATATAAATTAAACAAAACAAAAAATATTGTTTGAAGTGTGTCCCACACTCATTTTTCGTCTGCGTCTGCCACTGCTTCTTCCTGTAACAAATCTCCCCTGTTCGAAAAACCTTGACCTCAAGGTTTAAACATTGGAAATCGTCTTTACAAATCATACAAGTATTCTCACGTCGCCTATTCTTCGCCTGAATTTGACAACTTTATTAACACCATTGTTGCATGTTCCCTGTGGCAATTGGCCATCTTCCAATCCAATATCATCTCAGGTTTTTTCACAAACGTATCAACAACAATCGAAGTTAGTTGATTTGTTGTATTAACATCCCCCACTGCAACTTTAAGCTGTGAAACATGGAACACAGGATGAATTGAAGATGATGCAGGCAGCTCCAATTTTTATGCAATCAATCCACATTTATAAATTACTTTGTAAGGACCATAGTACTTTGGACATAGCTTCTGATTGTGCCTCACCACTACAGACTTTTGACGATACGGTTGAAGTTTAGCATAAACAAAATCACCCAACTCAAATGTTCTTTATGTCCTATGTTGATCGGCGAGCTGCTTCATCCTATGCTGAGCCCGTAACAGATGAAATTTTAACAGTAAAACCGTATTCTCCCTTTCCTGAAAGCTTTGTGCCACTGTTGCCACTTTAGATTCACCCAGAAGATAAGGAAAATTTATCAGATGAGATAGTCCATATACAGCTTCAAATGGTGTCGTATGTACAGTGGAATGAAACGTTGTGTTATACCAATATTCTGCTAAAAGAATCCATTTGACCAGAGATAAGGACGATCACTGCACATACATCGTAGATAGATCTCCAAACATCTGTTAACCACCTCTGTTTGGCCATCGCTTTGCAGGTGATAAGCACTTGTAAAGTTTAGTGCCACTCCTTGTAAACTGAAGAATTCCTTCCAAAATTCACTAAGGAACACAGAATCCCTGACACGGCCTGATATGACCCAAGGCACTAGAACCCAATCTGTCGATTCCCTCGGCGACTACGGTCGTTGCTCGAGTGTTAATCGATGATACTCAGGCTATCGACAAGGCACGACCGGGCAAAAATATAAAATACGGACTAAAAATATGAAATGCGATTGCGGATGCGATATTCAGGATTTATGGTTTACGGTGGTAACGACCGTAAATCCAAACGGTAATGCATAAATGCAAGCGATGTAAATGCCGATAGGAAATGCAGCTGTTGCACGAGCAATATACGACAAACACTCGTTATGTTGTCGATCTACTCTTGGATGCGAATAAAACTGTGGGCGAAGGCGAGTATGACTCGAGCGCTTGACTAAGTTATGAAGATGAATGCTAAAGTAAACGGATAGTGATGGAGTATAAGACCGATAATATGATTCAGTTGGTCTTATGCTATAGAGATGAAGATGGATCAAGTTGCGACACAAAAAGCCATGGATGAGCTAGTGGATTTGGAAAATGTCTAGAGCATCTCACTCAAGACCTATCCTAGAGAACTAGAGATAGAGAAATATACTTAGTGTATTTCAAGCAAAAGGGTAACCATTACATAGAGGTCTCGGCCAGTTTATATAGAGACTTGGCCGAAGGTTTTTGATGTGCTCAGGTTTTAATCCTAAGTATTACTGCAAGTGCACAGACTACAGTAGTATATAGGGTATCGAATCCACAGAGAACCAAGAGATACACAGAGATTTCTAAGTTTAAGAACTAAGCTAAAACAAGGTAAAAGGCTTGGTTGTGTTCTGCATCAAATCAAAATACTAAACTGACAAATGCTTTTAAGACAGAATATGAAAACACTAGGTAACTAGGGACTAGGATATAGGTTCTACAGAATCGAACTACTATTCAAGTGCATTGTTAAACCACATCAGACTCAAACA